>JABWTJ010000808.1:58433-229091 GCA_016801875.1 Solanum sitiens
AAATTCTGCTACTTTTGGTGAGCTCCAAGTTGATTCGGAGCTTTATTAAGTCCTTGGTAAATTCGTTTGGTATTGTATCGTAGTTAAGGGTAAGGCGGGGTCTGTCCCGACCTACTCTAGTCTTCTATCTTTTAGAGGCTTTGTAGACGTATGTACATGGTTCAGTTGTGTCTTAAGGAGTTGTGGCCTAAACGGCCAAGTCTTGTATATAACTTTTGGATCTACTTACGTTGGTTTGTATCGCTGCATCCAAAGTTAACTTGTCTCAATTGTTATAGTATATGCTCAGTAAGAACAGGTTGCAGGTTGGTTCTCTCGGGCCTTTAGGGCATCGGGTGCCTGTCCGTCTTAATGGGTTTTGAGGCGTGACAATAGGATCCTAACTAGGAGGACTTAAGGTAAGTTACTTAGGATAGATGGAAGTAATGAACCCATCTAGACATTGCACCAGTGACTCCTTAGGAAGTCTTAGGAAGGTTCTCTAATGCATATGATTATGTATGTGTCCTTTATGTATGATGTTGTAGTCTTGGTTTGACTATGTTTATGTTGTACTATACTTCTATGATGGCATGTGTTGTCTTGTGTAGATACTATATATGGTATTCTCTTATGTTCCTAAGGCGATGCATTGCACCAAGTATCCCTAAAGGATTACTTAGGAGATTAATGAATTGAAAGAAAGAGTTAAATGCTAAGAAGGGTGAGTTCACTATAAAGTGACCTTTATGTGCACTTATATTTTATATGTGCTTTCATATGATGATTGGCCTTTGATTGTGTTTCTATGACGTATGTGGATGATATAAATGATGTTAACAAAGGTTTTATGATGATTTACTCAAAATGGCATGAAGTATGATTTCAAGGAAATGTCCCTTTTAAATGCATGTTTTTGCATGGTTGCCATACTTAGTACATTCTTGTGCTAATCCCATTATTCTTTACTTTTTACACAAAGTGTAGGTTATGGAAGGCTTAAAGGAGATCTTTGATTGAGGAGCTTGATAGGTGTTTTTCTCAAGCTCAAGGAAAGGAATCCTTAAGTTCAAGGATGTCCTACTTATGTCTTTAATATGAAGTCTTTAAATATTGTATAGTTATGTAAGGTATCGTATGGGCCGTGTCCCTAATGTATTCTAAAGTTATTGAGTCTAAGATGGCAAAGAGACTTAGAGTTTAAATATGTATTATGACTTATGTTTTATATATATACGATGTGATGTTTCTAGCATATGATGTGCTATGAAAAGTTTTAAATTTTCCGCTAAATTTACTATGCCAATGCAATGAATGATATGAGAGGCTTGTATTAGACCTCCGAGAGGTCGACGATGCCGGTTACAATCCAAGATTGTACCCTATCTTCTAGGGTATGCTTTTGGGTTGTGACAAAACCCTAATAGTAACCTAACCCAAACCCAAACCCTAACGTTAACCCTAACCCTAACACGAAACCATTAACCCAAAACTCCAAGCACAAAATACCAAAACTCATAGATCAAACACTAAACCATATATTTTAAACCAAAAATCCTAAACCCAAAAACCTAAAACCAAAAAAAAACCTAAACCCTAACCTTAGCCCTATCCCTAACACAAATCCTAATCATAACGTTATTCTTAACCTTAACCCTAAACCCTAAACCCAAAGCCAAAATACTAAACCCTAACATTAAACACTATACCATAGATATTAAAACTTTAATCCTTAACCCTAAACCCTAAAACCTAAAAACAACCTAAACCCTAACCCTAACCCTAACATTAATTTTAACCCTAACCCTACCATAAACCCTAAACCCCAAGCCTAAAATAACAAAACAAAAATATTAAACACTTAACCATTGATATTAAACCTCAAATCTCAAACCCTAAACCCAAAACCAAAAAACCCTAACCCTAACCCTAAATCTTAAACCCGAAACCCTAAGCCCAAAATACCAAAACCCAAACAATAAATACTAAACCATAGATTGTAAACCTCAAATACTAAACCGTAAACCATAAAACCTAAAATAACCCAACACCCTAACCCTAATCCTAACCCTAATCCTAACCCTAACCCTAAACCCTAAACCCTACAACCTAGACATTAAACACTAAACCATAAATTTTAAACCTCAAATCCTAAACCACAAACCCTAAGACCTAAAACACCTAAATCTTAACCCTAACACAAACCCTAACCCTAACACTAACCTTAACCTTAACCCTAACCCGAAATCATAAACCCAAAATCCAAGCTGAAAATACCAAAACACTAAACCATAGATTTTAAACAAAAAATCCTAAACCGCAAACCTAAAACCTAAAAAAAACTTAAACCCTAACCCTAATAATATCCCTAACATGAAGCCTAACCCAAACCCTATCCTTAACCCTAAACCTAAACCTTAAACCCAAATCCCAAAATACCATACCCTAATATTAAACACTAAACCATAGATATTACAACTCAAATCCTTAAGCCCGAACCCTAAAATCTAAAAACTAACCCTTACCCTAACATTAACCCTAACCCTAACCCTAACCCTACCATAAATTCTAAACCCTAAGTCCAAAATACAAAAACCCAAAAATTAAATACTAAACCATAGATTTTAAACCTCAAATCCTAAACCACAAACCCTAAAACCTAAGAAAAAACTAAACTTTAACCCTAACCCTAACCTAACCCTAACCCTAACCTCAACCTTAACCCTAACCCTAAACCATTAACCTAAAATCCCAAGCCCAAAATACCAAAACACTAAACCATTGATTCTAAACAAAAAATATTAAACCCCAAAACCTAAACCCTAAAAAAAAATAAACCCTAACCCTAACCCTATCCCTAACACGAACACTAACCCAAACACTATCTTTAACCCTAACCCTAAACCCTAAACTCAAAGCCCAAAATGCCAAAACCCTAACATTAAACAGTAAACCATAGATATTAAACCTCAAATCCTTAACCCAAAACCCTAAAACCTAAAAAGATCCTAAACCCTAACCCTAGCCCTAACATTAACCCTATCCATACCAAAAAACCTAAAACCCAAGCCCAAAATACAAAAACCCAAACATTAAACACTAAACCATTGATATTAAACCTTAAATCCTAAAGCCTAAATAAAAAAAACTAAAAAACCCCAAAACCCTAACCCTAACCTTAACCCTACCCCTAAACCATAAACCCAAAACCCTAAGCCCAAAATATCAAAACCCAAACATCAAATACTAAACCATAGCTTTTAAACCTCAAAATCTAAACCCTGAACCATAAAACCTAAAAAAACCTAAATCATAACACTAATTTAACCCTAACCCAAACCGTAAACCCTATACCCTAAACCCTAAGTCCAAAAAAAAAACTAAGTCAAAAGTACAAAAATCACAACATTAAACACTAAACCATAGATTTTAAACCTCAAATCCTAAACCACAAACCCTAAAACCTAATAAATCATAAACTCTAACCCTAACCCATCCCTAACACGAACCCTAACCCTAACCTATCCTTAACCCTAACCCTAAACCCTAAACCCTAAACTCAAAGCCCAAAATATCAAAAATCTAACATTAAAGACTAAAACATAGATATTACAACTCAAATCCTTAACCCCAAACCTTAAAACCTAAAAAAAAAACTAAACCCTAACTCCAACCCAAACATTAACTCTAACCCTACCATAAATCCTAAACCCCAAGTCCAAAATACCAAAACCCAAACATTAAACACTAAACCATTGATTTTAAACCTCAAATCCTAAACCCTAAATCCAAAAACCTGAAAACCCAAAACCCTAACCCTAACCCTAACCTCTACCCTAACCCTAACCATAAATCATAAACCCAAAACCATAAGCCCAAAATATAAAACTTAAATATTAAACACTAAACCATAGATTTTAAACCTCAAATACTAAATCCTGAACCATAAAACCTAAAAAAGAAACCTACACTGTAACCCTAATCCTAACCCTAACCCTAACCCTAACCTTAACCCTAACCCTAACCCTAAACCATTAACCCAAAACCCCAAGACCAAAATACCAAAAAACAAACATTAAACACTAAACCATAGATTTTAAACCAAAAATTCTAAACCCCAAAACCTAAAACCTCAAAAAAAAACTAAACCCTAACCCTAACCCTATCCCTAATATGAACCCTAACCCTAACCATATCCCTATCCTTAACCCTAGCCCTAAACCATAAAACCTAAACCCAAAGGCCAAAATACCAAAACCCTAACATTAAACACTAAAACCATAGATATTACAACCAAATCCTTAATACCAAACCTTAAAACCTAAAAAACAACCTAAAATCTTACATTAACCCTAACCCTAACCCTACCATAAACCCTAATACCCAAGCCCAAAATACCAAAACCCAAACATTAGACATTAACCATTGATTTTAAACCACAAATCCTAAACCCTAAACCCAAAAACCTAAAAAAAACTAAAACCCTAACCCTAACCCTAACCCTATCCTTCACCCTAACCCTAATTCTAAACCATAAACCTGAAATCCTAAGCCCAAAATACCAAAATTGAAACAGTAAATACTAAACCATAGATTTTTAATCTCAAAAGATAAGCTCTGAACGATAAAACCTAAAAAAACCTACACCCTATCCCAATCCTAACCCTAAACCCTCAACCCTAAACTCGATAAAACCAAAAAAAACCTAAGTCCAAAATACGAAAACCCAAATATTAAACACTAAACCGTAGATTTTAACCCTTAAATCCTAAACCACAAACCCTAAAACCTAAAAAAAAAAAAACTAACCCTAACCTTAACACAAACCCTAACCCTAATCTTAACCCTAACCCTAATCCTAAACCATGAACCCGAAACCCCAAGACCAAAATACAAAAATCCAAACATTAAACACTAAATCATTGATTTTAAGCAAAAAATTCTAAACCCCAAAACCTAAAACCTAAAAAAAAAAATAAACCCTAACCCTAACCCTATCCCTAATATAACCCTAACCCTAACCCTATCGTTAACCCTAACCCTAAACCCTAAAGCTAAAGGTCAAAATACATAAACCCTAACAATAAACACTAAAACCATAGATATTACAACTCATATCCTTAACGCCAAATTTAAAACCGAAAAACAACCTAAACCCTAACCCTAACCCTAACATTATCCCTAACCCTACCATAAACCGTGAACCCTAAGCCCAAAATACAAAAACACAAACATAAAACACTAAAAAATTCATAATAAACATCAATTCATAAACCCTAAAGCCAAAAACCTAAAAAAAAAAAAACTAACCCTATCCTTAACCCTAACGAAAACTCTAAACCATAAACCCGAAACTATAAGCCCAAAATACAAAAACCCAAACATTAAATACTAAACCATAGTTTTTAAACCCCATAGATATTACAACTCAAATCCTTAAAGCCAAACCCTAAAACAACATAAACCCTAACCTTGACCCTAACATTAACCTAACCTTAAACTTACCATATACCATAAACCCTAAGCCTAAAAGATCAAAACCCAAACATTAAACACTAAAGCATTGATAATAAACCTCAAATCCTAAACCCTAAATCCAAAAATCTAAAAAAAAAAAAAGGTAAACCCTAACCCTAACCCTAACATTAACCCTTACCCTAACCCTACCATAAACCCTAAACCCCAAGCCTAAAATAACAAAATACAAATATTAAACACTAAACCATTGATATTAAACCTCAAATCCAAAACCCTAAAAAATCCAAAACCTAACCCTAACCCTAACCCATAAACCCGAGACCCGAAGCCCAAAATACCAAAACCCAAACATTAAATACTAAATTATAGATTTTAAATCTCAAATGCTAAACCCTGAACCATAAAGCCTAAGACAACCCGACAACCTAACCCTAATCTTAACCCTAACCCTAACCCTAAACCTAAACCCTAAATCTAAAATAAGAAAACCCAAACATTAAACACAAACCATAGATTTTTAACCTCAAACCCTAAACCCCAAAACCTAAAACCTAAAAGATCCTAAATCGTAATCCTAAACCCCAAAAATCCTAAACCCCAAAACGTAAAACCTAAAAAAACCTAAACCCTAATCGTAACCCTATCCCTAACCCTATCCTTAACTCTAACCCTAAACCCAAAACCCAAAGTCCAAAATACCAAAACCCTAACATTAAATACTAAACCATAGATATTACAACTCAAACTCTTAACCACAAACCCTAAAATCTAAAAACTAGCCTAAACCCCAACTCTAACCCTAACCCTACCAGAAACCTTAAACCCTAAGTCAAAAATACGAAAACCCAAACATTAAACACTAAACCACAGATTGTATACCTTAAATCCTAAACCACAAACCCTAAAACCTAAAAACAACTAAACCCTAACCCTAACCTCAGCCCGAACCCGAACCCTAACATAACCATAAACCATGAACCCAAAACCCCAAGACCAAAATACCAAAATCCAAACATTAAACACTAAATCATAGATTTTAAACCAAAAATTCTAAACCCCAAAACCGAAAAACGAAAAAATAAATAAATCCTAACCCTAACTCTAACCCTTATAAAACCCTAACCCTAACCCTATCCTTAACCCTAACCCTAAACCCTAAACCTAAAGGTTAAAATGCATAAACCCTAACATTAAACACTAAAACCATAGATACTACAACTCATATCCTTAACGCCAAACTCTACAACCTAAAAAAGAACCTACACCCTAACCCTAACCCTAACATTATCCCTAACCCTACCATAAACCCTAAAACCCAGTCAAAAATACCAAAACCCAAACATAAAACACTAAAACATTGATATTAAACCTCAATCGTAAACCCTAAACCCAAAAACCTAAAAAAAAACAAAAAACTAACCCTATCCTTAACCCTAACCCAAACTCTAAACCATAAACCTGAAACCCTAAGCCCAAAATACAAAAACCCAAACATTAAATACTAAACCATAGTTTTTAAATCCCATAGATATTACAACTGAAATCCTTAACGCCAAACCCTAAAACCTAAAAAACAACCTAAACCTTAACCTTGACCCTAACATTAACCTAACCCTAACCTTACCATATACCCTAAACCCTAAGCCTAAAAGACCAAAACCCAAACATTAAACACTAAAGCATTGATAATAAACCTCAAATCCTAAACCCTAAATCCAAAAATCTAAAAAAAAAACAAAAAAAAACTAACATTTACCCTAACCCTAACCCTACAATAAACCTTAAACCCCAAGCCTAAAATAACAAAATACAAATATTAAACACAAAACCATTGATATTAAAACTCAAATCCAAAACCCTAAACCCAAAAACCTAAAAAATCCAAAAACCTAACCCTAACCCTAACCCATAAAAACCCAAACATTAACTACTAAATTATAGATTTTAAATATCAAATGCTAAACCCTAAACAATAAAGCCTAAAACAACCCTACAACCTAACCCTAATATTAACCCTAACCCTAATCCTAACCCTAAACCCTAAGTCTAAAATAAGAAAACACAAACATTAAACACAAAACCATAGATTTTTAACCTCAAATCCTAAACCCCAAAACCTAAAACCAAAAAGATCCTAAATCGTAACCCTAAACCCCAAAAATCCTAAACCCCAAAACTTAAAACCTAAAAAAAAACTAAACCATAAACCTAACCCTATCCCTAACCCTAACCCTAACCCTATCCTTAACCCTAATCCTAAACCTTAAACCCGAAGTCCAAAATACCAAAACCCTAACATTAAACACTAACCCATAGATATTACAACTCAAAGTCTTAACCACAAACCCTAAAATCTAAAAATTAGCTTAAACCCCAACTCTAACCCTAACATTAACCCTAACCCTAACCCTACCATAAACCTAAACCCTAAGCCTAAAATAACAAAATCCAAATATTAAACACTAAACCATTGATATAAAATCTCAAATCCAAAACCCTAAACCCAAAAAGCTAAAAAGTCCAAAACCTAACCCTAACCCATAAACCTAAATCTCATTGCAATGTTAATAATAAAACTTGGTTGTTTTGGACTTGTGATGGAACTTGTAAAGTGGTGGAAGTGCATGATCAACACATTAGTTGTGAAATTAATCATTTAGACTGTACAAATATGTTTCTTGTTACTTATGTATATGCTAAATGCAAAGACTACTTAAGGAGACCTTTATGGGATAAGGTGTTACATTGTGCTGATACTAATTTGCCTTGGTTTGTTATTGGTGATTTTAATGTTATTTCATCTACTAATGAAAAATTGGGAGGTAGGGAATATAACATGAATAAGAGTTTTGACTTTATTAGTATTTTTGAAGCATGTGGTTTAGTGGATATTGGATACCGTGGTCATCCTTTTACTTGGTGTAATCAAAGAGAGGAGGGAGCTAGAATTTGGAAAAGATTAGATAAAGCTATGGTAAATGACAAGTGGTTAGATAAAATGCCTCAAACTACTTTCAATCATTTACCATCAGTTGGATCTGTTCTTTGTCCTTTACTGCTTTAAATGAGTACTAGATGAGAACATGTAATCAAATACTTTAAATTCCTTAATTATTGGACTGAAAATTCTTCTTTTTTAGCTACTGTGTGAAATTGCTGGAAAACAAAAGCAACTGGTAAACCTAGGTGGATTTTTGATACTAAAATGAAGAGACTTTCTACTACTGTTACGACCGGAATCTAGACCACAGACAAGACCGGCGTCGTTGACCTCTCAGAGATCGCAGACAAGCCTACATACGTCGTTGTTACTTCATCTAGGTTAATTTTAGCGGAAACTTTGAACTTTTGTTTACTTAAACTTTATATAGGAAAACATTGATCTCGCATAATACTATCTACGTAAACTCATAAGCGTTCACAACAACCATCTAAATCAAGACAATCAAATGAAAGATAGTCATAAATATAGAGTTGCCAAAATGTCACCAATACAACGTCTGAAAGTAAATACGAAAGAAACGCTAGTGGAACATACTCCACTAGCTCATGCCTACGTCTACGCTAGAATAAGCCAGTAAGCATCCTCAAAAGCGTGAGGGCCTACCAAATTTGGATGAAAGCTCCACGTCCGGATAACTTCTACGTTGACTCATAAGCTATAACGTCCAGCTGCACCTGCACCTAAAAGTAGATAAATGTATCAAATTAGTACAAACTTGTACTAAGTATGGGTATCTGCAAGCACAAACCACTGACTTGCATGATTTATTATAGCTCTCTCCTAACGATATGAGTTATGGAAAGTCAAGTTAGTGGACTAGCCAAAATCGGATTAGGAAAGTCATGCCATGAGAGTAACATGCATCATCATACTTATCATATTGCACACAGCATATAACATATTGCATATAGCACATAATATATTGCATATAGCACATATCATATTTCATTTCATTCGTTCATATGCCATGAGACCTTGGAATCATGCACTTAACATTAGAACTTCCCAAAATAAGGGCTTAACATATGGGACATCAACTAGGGAGCCTTCTTTAGCAAACACAGAGTCTGCTTCATTCATTCATACGTACTTTATTTCATTTCATTCATAGGCTAGTGTAAACACCAGCTATACCTAGGATGTAGTTTAAGACTCTCATTGGGTTCACTGTACAATGACTAAGAATGACCTAGTGTCATTACATAAGTCTAGTTCACCTCTTGATTATCCTACCCAAACATCTTTGGTATCGTTCATTTCATTGTGGGCATTACATAAGGCTGGCCTCATTCTTTCTTTGGGAACTTTAACTTTAACTGACATATATCATGTGATCTCCATGAAATCCTGTGTCTAACCCACACCGGAAAGAGGTGGAATCACCGGCCAAAGTGAAACCAAAAACATGCTAGCGTATATAGGGAATTAAACCCTGCTAAATCCCTATGTTGGCTGCATAGGTTTAAAGACTAGGAGATATAAGGAGACCCATACCCGTCTGGACAGACAGTCTCATCTCATGAGAATTACACGAACCTCTGCCTTCCCGAAAGAAGTAATCGCCACTCATAGCTAGCCTACCGGTGCTCAGTATAAAGTTCCATTACATTCATCTCGTACATCATAAAAGCTGGATTCTAGCATGAGGACATCATTACTCATTAGATGATTTCTCATCTCATCATTAGTATTAAGTATGCATTAACTTTAATACTTTCATAAGAGTGTTCATAGAGACTGGTCTCTTCATTAACTTTACACTCTCATAGGTGAGTACGTTTTGGTAACATTTACTTAGGCTCATTTGAGATTGCTCTCATATTTCACATTAGTCTCTTATCATGTTGTCCCCACATTCATTAGTCTTAGCACATTTTTCCTTCATAATAACTCACCCCTTTTTACGTGGATGTTCATTTCATCATATGCCAATGCACTTGGCCTTTTAGTGTGTTTCACACTCTTACTTAACCCTTCTGGGGTCTCATCATTCATCACATAACATCTTAGGTTCACTTTCTTTATAAACGTATGCTGGACTTATGAGTCCACACACACAAGACATGAGCCTTCATTCATAGTTTATCTAAGTGATTCATATTGCCCAAGATTATGTGGTACAAGACTTATGCATCTTGTATGTATGCTAAGGTCTCAATTTGATTCCTATAGGCAGCATTCATTAATTATTTAATCACGTAAGACTTATGTGTCAATACGGAATTGGGCAAGGGAACCCTATTTCAAATCCCTTGTATAACACTTAGTAAATTTTCCTTATGATTTTCGTTGACATACATCTTGACTAGGAAACCCAAGATCAAATCCCCACACCTACACTTTCTTTCTCTTTTTTTTTTCTTGATTTTTGCCTTAATCAATTCGGCCCGGGGGACCCAAGTTCGAATCCCCACACCCACATTATTTTCTTTTTCCTTTATTTACTTGGTTTATTTGCTTAGATTAAGAGGGTGTGGGATCGAACCCCCACAACCTCACCTTATTTTAATTTACATTTTCTCCTTACCTTCTCATTCTGCCAAGAGGTTGTGGGTTCGAATCCCACATACCTCATTTTTATTATTTCTTTATTTCATTCTTATCCTCTCTCCTTCATCCGTCCAAGAGGTTATGGGTTCGAACCTCACACGCCTCACTTCATTTTCTTTCTTTTTTCCCCTAACTTTTCACTTGAGCTTTACCCCATTTCGAATCCTCCTTACCACATTATTCTTATTTAATTTTTATAACATGTATATGGTGAGGTCTTGGGTTCAATCCCCACTAACCTCAAGCATTAAAAATTATTTTTGAACGTGGCTTTTCTTTACAGTAAGCTGCCCAAAAACAAATTTCCAGAATTCTGGAAATTTGTTCACCCTCTTTGCAGTCCATTTTCTCAACTTTTAGATGTTAGATTTAGGATAAATTTTCGTGTAACATCTAGTACATCTTTAGGTGAGTTTTCATGGTTACTTTCGAGAATTTAATCACCTTTTTGCAGTCCATTTTCTCACCCTCTTTCACGTTAACCATCAAGACATTTCGAGTAGTTTTTAGGGAGATCTTTAGGTGTATTTTCAAGGTTACTTTCAAATAAGAATTATCATTCTATTCATCAACCTTCAACTCATATGAATATCACATTTTTAACATATTTATATACGTAAAATACAACATTTTAACATGTAAAAATCCAGGCTTCAAACCATGGCTAACTCACGGCACACACATGCACAATCAAGTTAACGTAATTCACTTTTTCGGAACACATCTTTCATTTCTCACATAACTTCCAAATACACATTCAAACAGGGAATCACAACCAGCCCTAAAATCATCTTCTAGAAGTCATACCAACGCATACTTTAAATCTTTCAAAGGATCTAATGACAGGGGATGCAACGGGGTACAATCTTAGTTTTTGACTTGAATTAAGCTGAACATAGGGGTCTCTTGGGAAAGGGACCAAGAGAGTATAAAACCCATACCTTAATGTCGTCCAACACTTGTTTCAATGCTTCCAATTCCCACGACACCACTGACTCACCACCAAAATCCCAAGCACAATCCGTCGAGAAGAATGTTTTTTTTTCATTTTTAGCTTAGCTTTTCGTTTGAGTTTTTGTGTGTAAGTTCTTCAGGAGTTGATGAACTTTATTTTCTAGTCTTTTACTGATAAAAAACGTGAGAGAGAGTGGAGAAAGACGTGAGAATGAGATAGCTTAGGATTAGGAGATTTAGGTGGAGACTTAGTCAAACTAGGACTCCTCATTATTTATTAATTTTATTATTAAAAATCTGATTTTCCTTTACTTAAATCAGAAAATTAAATATCAATTAATTCAACTAATTCACTATATACAAATTAATTCATTTAATTTGTTGCTTCCACCCAGGTTCGAACAGGGGTAAAGCTTAAATTTGCATAAGGGTCAAATTTGGTCAACCCTACCCGAATTGCCCCTTAATCATATTAATCAACTAATTAATTAATACTTAGGGTAATTACAATGCTACCCTTAACATGGAAAAGACCAGTTTACCCCTAGACCCTCCAAACCTAAGATTACCCCTTTTAAGTGCTGTAAAACTCATCCGGGTGAATCTCTTCAATTCGGGTGCCCTACATAGTTGGTTCTCACCTTGCTTAGCTCAACTAACTCACCAAGTTGGTTCGCTTGGCTAGTGCATAGGTTCTGAGGTCTGGTTCTACGCGCAACAAGTCGTGTGAACCCGGTCTAATCCATGCATTCTAGGTACGTTTAAGCATTACTTGGCATAGTTATTTTAGGGTTGTTACAACTACTTTAAGTGTTTGGTCAAGGAATGAGTTTGGAAATATTTTTGCAAAGATAAAAGAGTATGAGGATTTAGTAAAGGAAGCTGAAGATAATCTGCTTAATGCTAATACTAAAGACAATAGGGCTAAATTGCATAGTATTAATGCAGAATATATAAGGCATTTAAAAATTGAGCATTCCCTGTTACAACAAAAAAGTCAAATTCATTGGTTAAAAGAGGGTGACACAAACTCTAAGTATTTCCGTGGTGTAATAAGAGGGAAAAGGAGAAGAATGCTTATGCATAAAATCTTAACAGACAGGGGATTGGGTACATGGAGATGAAGAAATTGCTAGAGAAGCATGCAATTATTTTCAAAACATCTTCACTGATAATAACAACAAAATCAATGAGGAGATCTTACAATGCATTCCAAATATGATTACTCATGAACAAAACATAATCTTTGAGAGCATGCCTACAATGGAAGAATTTAAAAAAGTAGTGTTGATATGAATCCTAATTCAACTCCTTGTACGGATGGAATAGGAGGAAATTTTTATCAAACCTGTTTTGAAATAATTAAATTTGATTTACTTGCTGCTGCTCAATCTTTTTTTAGTGGTCAAGACATGCCTAAACACATGACTCACTCTTGCTTGATTTTGATTCCCAAAACAGAACACCCTAATAAGCTTAAAGACTATAGACCAATTAGTCTTAGTAATTTCTCTAATAAAATCATTTTTAAAATCATGAGTACTAGATTAGCTCCTATTTTACCTAATCTTATTTCTCTTATTCAATCTGATTTTGTAAGGGGTAGGAGTATTTCTAAGAATATAATGTTGGCTCAAGAGATCATTCATGGTATTAAACAACATAATGAAGGAGCTAATGTAGTCATTAAGTTAGATATGGTCAAAGCTTATGATAAAGTGTATTAGTCTTATACTTGTCTGGTTTTGAGAATGATGGGTTTTGGGGAGATACTCATTGATAGATTATGTAGAATCATGAGTAATAATTGGTACTCTATAGTAATCAATGGTAAAAAACATGGTTTCTTCCATTCCACTAGAGGACTTAAGCAAGGTGATCATTTATCTCCATATTTATTCATTTTAGCTGCTAAAGTTTTATCTAGACAACTTAATCTTTTAAACCAAAATGTATTATATAAGAGGTTTCATATGGAGGGTAAGGGGCCTCAAATTAATCATTTAAGTTTTGCGGATGATATAATCATTTTTACTTCTACTATGAGAATCTCTTTACAACTTATAATGAAGACCATCTCTGCTTGTGAAAAATTTTCTGATCAATTGCTTAATAAAGATAAAAGTTTTTTTATGGTAACTAAACATACTGATGATGGTATTGTTGCTATTATTAAAGACGAGACTGGTTTTAGTAGGAAAGATAGTCCTACTAAGTATTTAGGTTGTACTTTATACATAGGGAGACAAAGGATTATTTACTATTAAGAACTTGTGGATAAAGTAATTAAGAGAATCACTGGTTGGCAATCAAAATTCTAAGTTTTGGAGGTAAAATAACTTTAGTTAAACATGTTTTACAATCTATATCTATTCATACTATGGCTGTAATACCCCTACCTAAGACAACTCTGAAATACATTAAAAATGTAATTGTTGACTTCTTTTGGGGTATTGAAAAGGAAAAGAAAAAGTATCATTGGGCATCATGGGAAACTTTAGGATATCATACTGATGAAGGGGGTATTGGGGTAAGATATTGGAAGATATTTGTATGTCTTTCCAATATAAACAATTATGGGATTTAATAACAAAATATTCTCTGTGGGGGTCATTTTTTAACTCTATATTCTGTCAAAGAGATAACATAGCAGCAAAATATTTTGATAATGGTCAATCACTGGTTTGGAGGTATGTTACTAGAAATAGGGAGGCTGTAGAATCTCATATTACTTGGAATATACATTGAGGGACCTATAGCTTTTGGTGGGATTACTGGCTTGGGGATGGGCCTTTAGCTAAGTATTACAACAATACCTCAAGTTTGAATAACATCAAAGTCTATTATTTTTTAGAATCTGGACATTGGAAAGAAAGGGAGATTAGATTACATGCCCCTCCCTTATTAGTTCCCATCATACTTAGTACTAATATTCAGTACCAGGAAGGCAGGCATGACACTGCGAATTGGGTACCTGCTAAAAATGGTTACTTTTCTATATCTAGTGCCTTGGAAAACATAAGGAAAAAACATATTAAAGATCCTATTATTAAAATGATTTGGCATAAAAGTTTACCCTTCAAAATCTACTTCTTTCGTTGGAGATCTTTGAGGGGGAAATTACCTACTAATGAAAAAATTACTGCTTTTGGAAATGATATTGCAGATTGTTATAGTTGTCATAGACCAGGGAAGGATGAAATCAACCACATTTTAGTGAATGGACGATTTGCTAAATCTGTTTGGCATAAACATTCACCACTGGTGGGCACACAACATAGCAATAATGATCTGGGGAATTTTGTAATGCACTGGTCAAGCCTTCAACATCAGAATGAGGTACAAAATATTCTATTCAAAGTATTACCTAATATTATTTATTGGAAATTGTGGAAAAACAGGTGTGCAGTGATGTATGGAGGTAAAAAAACAAGTATACACAGAGTACATTATGCAATACTAAGAGACATCAAACAGACATTAATAATATCCTTTCCTAGTATCCAATGGCCTCATGATTGGGAAGGACTGATCAGTTTCATTGAACAATGCGACTAACAACATAAGGTCACAATGGTACAATGGAAAAAACCTCCAATTGATACATACAAACTGAATACGGATGGTAGTGCTATGCACAATCCAGGTAGAATTGGAGGGGAAGGAATTCTAAGGGACTATCAAGGTAAACTAGTCTATGCATTTTTCATTCCATTAGGTTTTGGTACTAATAACACTGCCGAGATTAAGGTAGCATTGCATGGAATTTATTGGTGTGAACAACATGGATATAAACGTGTTATTCTTGAAGTGCATTCGGAATTACTAAGCAAATGGATCAATAATACAATTACCATTCCTTGGAGAAGCTGGCAGGATGTCCATATAATCCAACAGATTGCAGAAAAACTGGATTTTTTCAAATGCAGTCATATATATCGAGAGGCCAATGTAACAACAGATTTACTATCAAAATGGAGTCATAGACATGACATTATACAATAGTTTTACACTCAACATCAACTAGTGGGGTAAATCAAAGGAAGCTACATGATAAGGCCTGGGTGTGTTGCTCAGCCCCTGACCCACCGCAAGGGTCGTTCTAATAATTAAATAAAAGAGAACAAAATACGAAGAACCAAAAATTAAACACTAAACCATAGATTTTAAAACAAAAATTTTGAACCCCAAACCCTAAAACCTAAAAAAAAACTAAACCCTAACCCTAACCCAATCCCTAATATAAACCCTAAACCTAACCATATCCCTATCCTTGACCCTAATCCTAAACCCTAAACCCTAAACCCAAAATACCAAAACCCTAACATTAAACACTAAAACCATAGATATTACAACTCAAATCCTTAACACAAAACCTTAAAACCTAAAAAACAACCTAGACCCTAACAGTAACCCTAACCCTAACCCTACCATAAACCCTAAACCCCAAGCCCAAAATACCAAAACCCAAACATTAGACACTAAACCATTTATATTAAACATCAAATCCTAAACCCTAAACCTAAAAACCTAAAAAAAAAAAATAACCCTATGCTTAACCCTAACCCTAACTGTAAACCATAAATCTAAAATCATAAGCCCAAATACCAAAACCAAAACATTAAATACTAAACCACAAATCTTAAATCTCCAAAGCTAAGCCCTGAACCATAAAACCTAAAAAAACTACACCCTAACCCCAATCCTAACCATAAACCATAAACCCTAAACTCAAAGTCCAAAAAAATAGTCGAGAAAAAACCCTAAGTCCAAAATACGAAAACCCAAACATGTAACACTAAACCATAGATTCTAAACCTTAAATCCTGAACCACAAACACTAAAACCTAAAAAAAATCTAAACCCTAACCCTAACCTTAACCCAAACCCTAACCTAACCTTAACCCAAAACCATAAACCCGAAACCCAAAGACCAAAATACAAAAATCCAAACATTAAACACTAAACCATAGATTTTTAACCTCAAATCCTAAACCCCAAAACCTAAAACCTCAAATATCCTAAATCTTAACCCTAAACCCCAAAAATCCTAAACCCCAAAACCTAAAACCTAAAAAAACCCTAAACCCTAACCCTAAACCTATCCCTTACCCTAACCCTAACCCTAACCCTAAACCCTAAACCTAAAGTCCAAAATACCAAAACACTAACATTAAACACTAAACCATAGATATTACAACTCAAAGTCTTAACCACAAATCCTAAAATCTAAAAACTAGCCTACAGCACAACTCTAACCCTAACATTAACCCTAACCCTACCATAAACCTAAAACCCTAAGTCCAAAGTACGAAAACCTAAACATTAAACACTAAACCATAGATTTTAAACCTTAAATCCTAAACCACAAATCCTAAAACCTAAAAAAAACCTAAACCCTAACCCTAACCCTAACCTTAACCTTAACCCTAACTCTAACCATAAACCATGAACCCAAAAGCCCAAGACCAAAATACCAAAATCCAAACATTAAACACTAAATCATAGATTTTAAACCAAAAATTCTAAACCCCAAAACCTAAACCCTAAAAAAAACTAAACCCTAACCCTAACCCTATCCCTTATAAAACCCTAACCCTAACCCTATCGTTAACCCTAACCCTAAACCTAAACCTAAAGGTCAAAATACATAAACCCTAACATTAAACACTAAAACTATAGATACTACAACTCATATCGTTAACGCCAAACTCTACAACCTAAAAAAGAACCTAAACCCTAACCATAACCCTAACATTATCCCTAACCCTACCATAAACCCTAAAACCCAATCCCAAAATACCAACACCCAAACATAAAACACTAAAATATTGATATTAAACCTCAAATCCTAAACCCTAAACCCAAAAACCTAAAAAAAAAAAAATAACCCTATCCTTAAACCTAACCCAAACTATAAACCATAAACCCGAAACCCTAAGCTTAAAATACAAGAACCCAAACATTAAATACTAAACCACAGTTTTTAAACCCCATAGATATTACAACTCAAATCCTTAACGCCAAACCCTAAAACAACATAAACCCTAACCTTGACCCTAACATTAACCTAACCTTAAACTTACCATATACCATAAACCCTAAGCCTAAAAGATCAAAACCCAAACATTAAACACTAAAGCATTGATAATAAACCTCAAATCCTAAACCCTAAATCCAAAAATCTAAAAAAAAAAAAGGTAAACCCTAACCCTAACCCTAACATTAACCCTTACCCTAACCCTACCATAAACCCTAAACCCCAAGCCTAAAATAACAAAATACAAATATTAAACACTAAACCATTGATATTAAACCTCAAATCCAAAACACTAAAAAATCCAAAACCTAACCCTAACCCTAACCCATAAACCCGAGACCCGAAGCCCAAAATACCAAAACCCAAACATTAAATACTAAATTATAGATTTTAAACTTCAAATGCTAAACCCTGAACCATAAAGCCTTAAACAACCCTACAACCTAACCCTAATCTTAACCCTAACCCTAACCCTAACCCTAAACCCTAAATCCAAAATAAGAAAACCCTAACATTAAACACAAAACCATAGATTTTTAACCTCAAACCCTAAACCCCAAAACCTAAAACCTAAAAGATCCTAAATCGTAATCCTAAACCCCAAAAATCCTAAACCCCAAAACGTAAAACCTAAAAAAACCTAAACCCTAATCGTAACCCTATCCCTAACCCTAACCCTAACCCTATCCTTAACTCTAACCCTAAACCCAAAACCCAAAGTCCAAAATACCAAAACCCTAACATTAAATACTAAACCATAGATATTACAACTCAAACTCTTAACCACAAACCCTAAAATCTAAAAACTAGCCTAAACCCCAACTCTAACCCAAACATTAACCCTAACCCTAACCCTACCAGAAACCTTAAACCCTAAGTAAAAAAAAATAAAAACCCAAACATTAAACACTAAACCACAGATTGTATACCTTAAATTCTAAACCACAAACCCTAAAACCTAAAAAAATTAAAACCCTAACCCTAACCTCAACCCGAACCCGAACTCTAACCTTAACCCTAACATAACCATAAACCATGAACCCAAAACCCCAAGACCAAAATACCAAAATCCAAACATTAAACACTAAATCATAGATTTTAAACCAAAAATTCTAAACCCCAAAACCGAAAAATGAAAAAAAAATAAAAAATCCTAACGCTAACTCTAACCCTTATAAAATCCTAACCCTAACCCTATCCTTAACCCTAACCTTAAACCCTAAACCTAAAGGTTAAAATGCATAAACCCTAACATTAAACACTAAAACCATAGATACTACAACTCATATCCTTAACACTAAACTCTACAACCTAAAAAAGAACCTACACACGAACCATAACCCTAACATTATCCCTAACCCTACCATAAACCCTAAAACCCAGTCAAAAATACCAAAACCCAAACATAAAACACTAAAACATTGATATTAAACCTTAAATCCTAAACCCTAAACCCAAAAACCTAAAAAAAAAAAAACTAACCCTATCCTTAACCCTAACCCAAACTCTAAACCATAAACCTCAAACCCTAAGCCCAAAATACAAAAACCCAAACATTAAATACTAAACCATAGTTTTTAAATCCCATAGATATTACAACTCAAATCCTTAACTCCAAACCCTAAAACCTAAAAAACAACCTAAACCCTAACCTTTACCCTAACATTAACCTAACCCTAACCTTACCATATACCCTAAACCCTAAGCCTAAAAGACCAAAACCCAAACATTAAACACTAAAGCATTGATAATAAACCTCAAATCCTAAACCCTAAATCCAAAAATCTAAAAAAAAAAAAAAAAAAAACTAACATTTACCCTAACCCTAATCCTACAATAAACCCTAAACCCCAAGCCTAAAATAACAGAATACAAATATTAAACACAAAACCATTGATATTAAACATCAAATCCAAAATCCAAAAACCTAAAAAATCCAAAACCTAACCCTAACCCTAACCCATAAAAAACCAAACATTAAATACTAAATTATAGAATTTAAATATCAAATGGTAAACCCTGAACTATAAATCCTAAAACAACCCTACAACCTAACCCTAATCTTAACCCTAACCCTAACCCTAACTCTATACCCTAAGTCTAAAGTAAGAAAACACAAACATTAAACACAAAACCATAGATTTTTAACCTCAAATCCTAAACCCTAAAACCTAAAAGATCCTAAATCGTAACCCTAAACCCCAAAAATCCTAAACCCCAAAACTTAAAACCTAAAACAAACCTAAACCATAAACCTAACCCTATCCCTAACCCTAATCCTAACCCTATCCTTAACCCTAACCCTACACCTTAAACCCAAAGTCCAAAATACCAAAACCCTAACATTAAACACTAACCCATAGATATTACAACTCAAAGTCTTAACCACAAACCCTAAAATCTAAAAACTAGCTTAAACCCCAACTCTAACCCTAACACTAACCCTACCATAAACCTTAAACCCTAAATCCAAAATACGAAAACCCAAACATTAAACACTAAACCACATATTTTAAACCTTAAATCCTAAACCACAAACCCTAAAACCTAAAAAAAACCTAAACCCTAACCCTAACCTAAACCCTAACCCTAACCCTAACCTTAACCCTAACCATAACCATAAACCATGAACCCAAAACCCCAAGACCAAAATACCAAAATCCAAACATTAAACACTAAATCATAGATTTTAAACCAAAAATTCTAAACCCCAAAACCTAAAACATAAAAAAAAACTAAACCCTAACCCTAACCCTATCCCTTATAAAACCCTAACCCTAACCGTATCCTTAAACCTAACCCTAAACCCTAAATATAAAGGTCAAAATACATAAACCCTAACATTAAACACTAAAACCATAGATACTACAACTCATATCCTTAACGCCAAACTCTACAACCTAAAAAAAAAACCTAAACCCTAACCCTAACCCAAACATTATCCCTAACACTACCATAAACCCTAAACCCCAAGCCCAAAATACGAAAACCCAAACATAAAACACTAGAACATTGATATTAAACATCAAATCCTAAACCCTAAACCCAAAAATCAAAAAAAAAAAAATCCTAAACCTTTTCTTAACCCTAACCCAAACTCTAAGCCATAAACCTGAAACCCTAAGCCCAAAATACAAAAACCCAAACATTAAATACTAAACCATAGTTTTTAAACGCCATAGATATTACAACTCAAATCCTTAACTCCAAACCCTAAAACCTAAAAAACAACCTAAATCCTAACCTTGACCCTAATATTAACCTAACCCTAACCTTACCATATACCCTAACCCTAAGCCTAAAAGACCAAAACCCAAACATTAAACACTAAATCATTGATAATAAACCTCAAATCCTAAACCCTAAATCCAAAAATCTAAAAAAAAAAACCTAAACCCTAACCCTAACCTAACATTAAAAAAATACAAATATTAAACACTAAACCATTGATATTAAACCAGAAATCCAAAACCCTAAACCCAAAAACCAAAAAAATCCCAAACCTAACCCTAACCCTAACCCATAAACCCGAGACCCGAAGCCCAAAATACCAAAACCCAAACATTAAATACTAAATTATAGATTTTAAATCTCAAATTCTAAACCCTGAAATATAAAGCCTAAAACAACCCAACAACCTAACACTAATCTTAACCCTAACCCTAACCCTAACCCTAAACCCTAAGTCCAAAATAAGAAACACAAACATTAAACAAAAAACCATAAATTTTTAACCTCAAATCCTAAACCCCAAAACCTAAAACCTAAAATATCCCAAATCGTAACCCTAAACCCCAAAAATCCTAAAACCCAAAACCTAAAACCTAAAAAAACCCTAAACCCTAACCCTAACCGTGAGACCTCGAAAATGAGATAAGGTGTCTAGAGCCTAACATGTTCATCTTAATATTATAAGGTCCTAAAATGCCTTATTATGTTATATATAGGCAGTGTGCAAAGTTTGAAGTGATTTGGAAGTCGAACGTCAAGGGACGTCCAAGACGTTCGACGAATAGTCGCTTATGTGCCTCATATGTGTATGCATGCCTAAATTGTATGAACTGAGTCTAATGAGTCTTGAAATGGTTTTAAATGATGTTTAATGTTATTTTATGAAGTTTCATGAAGTTTGGAGGTCAAACGTCCAAGGACGTCCAAGGCGTTCGAAAGATAGCCGCTAAGACGTTCATCGTATGTCATGTTTGGGTCAAGGCTGTTTGGACGTCTTGTAGGTGTTTGTTTTGGATGAAATTTATGTGGAAGGTCTATAACATGTTAAGGTTTGTAATCATGTTGGTTACGTCCAGGAAATTATCACCAAGGACCATCGAAGGGTCCTTGAGAAAGGACCCAAAACTGATGTGCAAGCAGTCCCAGGCAGCCTTTGCGACGGACCTGTCAACGGCCAGTCATGGCTGTGACGCCCCGTCACAAGTGTTCCGTTGTAGGGGCCTTGTCCAAGTGTGTAGAGGGGACCCTTGGTAAGCTACTGTAGCTTGCAACGGAGGGCCATGACGCCCCGTGTCAGCCGTGACGCCCCGTCATGGGCAAGTCGTCTTGGGTTGTTTCCCTGCGAGCAGATTTGCTGCCAAGTCAGGGGTGAATTGGTAAATTCACCCCACTTCCAAATAAGAGTGTGGACGGTTTATTAAGGGATATTTGGGTATTTTAAATGAGTATATAAGTGTTTAACACTTAGGGAAATTCATTCTCCCAAAAACAAAACCCGAAAAGTCCCTTAGAACCCCAAAGACTCCATTGAAGTCCAAATTGAAGAAGCAGCTTGGTGTGGCGTTTTGAGTGGAAATTCTTCATCAAAGTGAAGAATTATCATCCTTGAGGTATGGCTTTTGATCCTTGAAACTCGTTTCATCAAGGAGCCCAACTTTCAAAAATGTTTTCAAAGCTTTCTAAAGAGAATTGTCCAATTTCGGAATTTCTACCATGGGTTCTTGCATAAATGATTTCTAAACATCAAGTTATGATCTAATTGATATTGTATTGATGATTTCAACATAAATTACCTATGAACCCATGTAAATTGATAAACCCTAGTTTTGACTACTTTTTGGGTTACTTGATATTAAGCTTATATTGAGGAATTGTTATTTAGTTTCTTATGGGCTTTCTATTGATGTAAGAATTGTATTCAACTGATATATATTTGATGTTAGATTGTTAAACCTAGATTGAATCAATGTAGATTCATGAGTTCTATGGTTATTGCTTTGAATGATTGTTCATGGCCATGGGTAAGGGTCTTGTGATGTTGGATTGGTTGATTTGGCATTGAATTGAAGTGTGGATAAGGGGATGAAGGTATTCTGCCCCGTTTCTTTAATTTTATATTAATTATACTTCGATTCTATTGTGATTGGTATGGTCCACTTATGGTGGCGGTGTTATGTGCTTTACTTGCAATTGACGTGGCCTTGTCGGCGTTACTTTATGCAACATTATGAGCATGGCCTTATGGGCAACTACTTGAAGTTATGTGGCTATTTGTGTAGTTTTATTATGTGAAGCATGACATTACCTATCTACATGTGAAGTTATATAGTCATGTATGTATTCTTCTAGTTATGTTGCCTTAAATGATCATGCTAGACTTTGGCTTGACATTATGAGAATAGTGTTGGATTAAGTCTTGGTTATTCCTACTTGACTTTATGAGTCTACGTGGAGTATACTAATGATGTTATGGTATAATCTTGTAGCGACTTGTACATGGTTTCCTATATGTTTAAAGTACATTTAGCTACTGCCATATATGTGTTTTATTGATGAATAAGGTGTATTGATCAAAGATGATCAAAGGGTGAGAAATTGGTAAGAATGTTTATTCTCCTTACTCTTCTATTTCTCTATTCCTTTATAGTCATGTTGATGAAGCCTTGTATGGCATTGTGTGGTATGGTCCACTTATGGTGGCGGTGTTTACTTTATTGTCATTATATATGTGATGACTATGGCCTTGAAGGCATATTGATGAACTTATGAACATGTGCTTAAGATGATACTATGAGAAGCTTATGCTTACCTTCCTATTCTAGTTGTGGATTAGGTTGTGTGGCTATTTCATGAACACGTGTATAACCATGTTAGGGTAAAGTATAGGTGCTGCCATTGGTGTGTTAAGATGGTAAATAACCCTTTAGCTATGTATCCCTTATATGGAAGTGTAAATAGCTAAAGTTAGGAGTCTTGATTATAATGTATATATAGTCTTGTCTTCTATGCTATTAGGTGTTGTGTGCTATGTGCTTGGACGTGTAATGTGGTCTAATAGGGTGGCTGACTTAATAAGTTATTGATATACATTATGTGATCATGTTGGTCAATGTACACCCACTCTAACTTACATGCATATTACAAGTAGTATAAGTCATTGTGTCTAAATGAAAGGTAGTTCTCATATTCACTAGTGTCTACTACTATGCATATTAAGGTTGTCACATCCGGGTTTACCCCCCAGACGTAACCGGCATCGTCGTCCTCTTAGAGGACTAAGACAAGCCTCTTAGCCCCATCATAGCATTCATCGATTAAAAATGTGAAGGAATTTAAAACTTTTTATCTATAACTACTCGGAGGTTTACATAGACCTCTACATACACATAGTCATATTTATATCAAGTATACATAGACTTGTTCGTATACGAACATTACATAGTCTTCTACTTTTATTTCACACATTTATAAAAGGAGAAATAATAGTCATAAAAGCCGTCTCATCTCATAAACCATCTATCAAGTCAATAATCTTGGGCATAGTCCTACATCAATACAAGAAGCCACATATAGGCTATATAAAACATCGTCTCAAATGAGTAATAGAATCAATACGAAATTTTAGTAACTAAGTAACATAAGATCAAGATGTCGGCCACGCCCTCGGGAGAATGAGGACCTACCACTTGGATGGTTAGAGATCCAAGTCTTCCTTTCCAGCAATTTGAAACAAGATCAACGACCCGAACCTAAAATGTTTGGGAAAAGGGAAAGAAATGGGGTTAGTACTCCACATGTACTAAGTATGGAACCACATATACAATTACCAATCAAATATACTTAGAAAAGGACATTTAAGAACATCATTATAAAACATGTATACGAGTGAAACATAGTAAAGCAAAACATACTAAATATATCCTTCATAAAGTCACAAGTGCAATGATCAAGTAAATTCCCATAACTCTTACTTAATCAAGTAACCTATAAAGACTACAATTAGCAATCAACCTTACCTAACATACTCTTCCATTTCATGAAAACATTCTTGTTTAATCAAAAGCTACAACCTTATACTCATAAGCATGTTATTCAATGTACATAGTCATTTACATTACATCACTACTTTACATACATAATATTGACCTCTCAAAGCTCCCATCAAGTCCAACTAGTGCAAGGCTTAGG
The DNA here is from genome assembly GCA_016801875.1 of Solanum sitiens. Classification (NCBI taxonomy): domain Eukaryota; kingdom Viridiplantae; phylum Streptophyta; class Magnoliopsida; order Solanales; family Solanaceae; genus Solanum; species Solanum sitiens. The sequence goes on from JABWTJ010000808.1 coordinate 83,858, forward strand.
TAGAGTCCCATACCCCTACCTAAGCTATAGCCAAGCCCTTTCAAGTTACTTCGATTAGTCTATATCTTATTTATTCATTTTAGTTTAGGGAAACCTTGCCTTAACCGACATAGACCACATGAGCTAATGTGGAATCCGGTGTCATGAAACCTTACACCGATGGAAGGTGGTCTACCGGCCAAAGTAGAACCTAACATAAACGTAGCTATCTAGGTGGATCCACTAGCTAGTATCCTATGGTGGCAACATATTTGATGGAGCAAGGGGAAAAAGAACCATGGACATATCGACTCTACACCCTATTTGGGTCATGAGGCTATGCATCCCGTGAGAACCGTAGTGAACCCTACCTTTCCTTAAGAAAGTGTCACTCCCTCACATACAAGCCCACTCGGTGCTAAGCTAGGTCCCTTTTTATTGAAAAGCCTTTACTCTTATCATAATCATAGATATATATATATATATCATAAGGCCTAACCCTCATATACATTCGTTCATCAAAGCTCAATAAGAATTGTATGAGAAATGATCCTTTCATTAACAACTCATATAGGTGAAGTTAGCCCATGCACATCGTATAACAATAGGGCACATCTTTACATAACAACTTTCTATATCATGTACTCCTAGGCAACCTCACAACCAACCTAAAGAATTCCAATTCAATCATCATATCAACCTATCACCTTAAACAAGGTATACTTCAAAACACATTATTACTTGGTGACAAACAGCTCACAATTTGAAGTAAGAATTAGGATAATCAACACTTACCAATACTTCTCCATAGTTCAACCATAAGGGCCTTACCATCAACCCATAGAATAACCCAATTCGGGTCATCATCCCAATGTAAATCAATAACCGACATAAAAACTAATTTAAGAGAAGCACTATACCACGATGCAATACTAAATCAAAGCTTGATGATATGACATCTAAGTCTATCATCTTACCATAGACTCAATACTCAAGAAATAGACATGAAGAACTTCCATTCATTACAATATACTCATGATCAATGCAATAACAACCATTAAAGATGATTTAAACAATAATTAGATCAATTACATCAATTCAATCCAAATTCATATCAATCCCAATATCAAGGGTTAAGGGTTAGGGGTCATCACCCACAATCTAGATCAAACTACATCAATTCATCATAATCAAGTTGCAATACATGATAATCTATTCACTATAACCCAAAGAATACATAAACAACTCAATTCATAACAACAAACTCGAAATTGGATGAAACCCATATGAAACTCAACTTTTGGAAAAACAACTTTGAAGGAGCCCTTTGAGGAAAGGATCTCAAAGGTGAATTAGATCCTATACCTTAAGATTTGATGACGTTTTGATGGTCAATTTCGTGCTAAATCAGTCCCCAATGATCTCCCCAAGTTGTTCTCCAATGGAGTCTTCCAAATAGAGAAAGAAAGTAGAGAGAAGAAAGAGAGTTTTGTTTGGAGAATTGTGATTAGGTTAATGAAGGTTGGTATTTATAGTAGGGTCTTAACTCACTTAATTAGTCTCCCCTTAAACCCCTAATTACCCCTAAGACACTTTAATGAATTAATCAAACTTAAACTAGCTTCTGTAAATATTACAGCCCCTCCACGACGGCTCTACGACTACGGGCCGTCGTGGGCGTGACGGACAGCTTCCCCCTCCGTCCTGCACATCCGTCACGTTGGTCAGAGACTGTGCAGGCGGAGGATTTTTCAAAGAAACTAACGCTGGCACGACGGTGGCTTCGACGCCCCGTTGCGCCTGTGACGCCCCGTCATGGGGTACGTCATGACCTACTGTTTCAAGGGTCCTCCTCGAGGGTCCTTGGTTGGTCCTCGGGGAGTCGAACCCTGTCTTTTACAACATGAAACCATCCCATACTATGTGTTACACCTATTGTTACAAACTTTTACTAAATTTCGACTCTTTAACTTGGTTAAACTAAAAGGACACTCTAGCCCTCTTGTGAACCAACTTACCGGACGATATAAACGTTTTGGTTCACAAAACACTTCACCGACTCCATATACGCCTAATTTGGCTTGGAACAATGGTTTAGACCTTAAGGAGCCTGTTCAAGTCTTATCACATGACTTTGGGATTTCAAAATGTTACATTATCCGCCTTTTAGGAACATTCGTCCCCGAATGACACTAAACACTCTTTAAAAGAGGGAATGGACTCAAGACTAGCAGCTCAACCAATTTACAATATTCAGTTAACATGAATCAAATCATTTCAATAAAACACTTCAAAACATCAATTTATCATACCTAAGCTCAAAGTTTCCTCATGAAACACTTTTACTCACAACACACATGAGCTCAATCATTTGATACACAAGTCGATCAGCACAAAGTTCATCTTATCAATATGCTTAATATAACATCCACAAGGACTCACTATATCACAATACACGACTTGACTCAAATATGCAAAAAGCAAAACAAATTTCAAATTTATTTAAGGTCACCTCACAGTGGCTTCATTGTGAAGTCTCAAAAACTAAGATTTTTGAAGAAATTCACCAAAACATCAAGGATTCACAATAACTAGCATAATTATATCATTAGAAAGAATAACTAACCTTAATCATCAAAAAGATGAGGATAGCGGGTTTTCATGTCGGCTTTCGCCTCCCATGTTGCACCCTCAACTAGGTGGTTCTTCCATAACACTTTCACGGAAACCACCTCCTTGTTCCTCAACCTTTTCACTTGCCTATCAAGGATTTGGATAGGAACCTCCTCATAAGAGAGGTTATCCTTGACTCCAAGACCTTCAATAGGGAGAATTGACTCGGGATCCCCAACACACTTCTTCAACATCGAGACATGGAAAACCGGATGAACCGAAGCTAAATCGTTAGGTAGTTGTAAGCGATAGGCAACTTTACCAACTCTTTCCAAAATCTCATAAGGACCCACGTAACGAGGGCTCAACTTCCCTTTCTTGCCAAATCTTACCACCCCTTTCATAGGTGAGATTTTTAGATACACCTTGTCACCCTCTTCAAACTCCAAATCTCTTCTCCTATTATCGGCATAGGACTTTTGCCTACTATAGGCTGTTTGCAACCTATTCCTTATGATATGCACATTCTCCAAAGTCCTATAAATCAGGTCGGGACCAAAGATCGATGATTCACCAACTTCAAACCATCCTATAGGAGACCTACACCTCCTACCATACAAGGCTTCATAGGGAGCCATGGAGATGGACGAATGGAAACTATTATTATACGCAAACTCCACCAATGGAAAGTGCTTATCCCAACTCCCTTTAAAATCAATAACACAAGCTCTAAGCATATCTTCAAGAGTTTGAATGGTGCGTTCCGCTTGACCATCCATTTGAGGATGAAAAGCGGTACTCAATTTCACTTTAGTACCCAAACCTTTTTGAAAAGACTTCCAAAACCTAGATGTGAATTGTGCACCCCGATCCGAAATGATGGATAACGGAATACCATGGCGACACACAATCTCATCTATGAAGATCTGCGCATATTCCTCCGCCGAATACGTAGATTTGACGGGAATAAAATGAGCGGACTTAGTCAATCTATCAACAATCACCCATATAGAATCATATGACTTTTGAGTCCGAGGCAAGCCTACCACAAAGTCCATATTAATGTCTTCCCACTTCCAAGTAGGAATTTCGATCTCTTGTAGTAAGCCACCCGGCTTTTGATGTTCCGCTTTCACTTGTTGGCAATTTGGACACTTAGCAACAAATTCTGCTATGTCCTTCTTCAAACCTTCCCACCAATATATTTCTCGAAGGTCATGATACATCTTAGTAGAACCCGGATGGATGGAATAGTGGGATCCATGGGCTTCATCAAGGATCCGATCCCTCAGTCCATCAACATCAGGAACACATTACCTCCCTTGGTACCTCAACACACCATCTCCTCCTAAGGAGAAGGACTCATTCATCTTACCAAGAACAGATTCCTTCAACTCCATCAATAGTTGATCAAGGTGTTGTTTGGACTTTACCTCAACCACCAGAGATGATTCAGAGCTATAACCGTGGCACCTCCATTTAGAGAACTCTCCAACCGCACCCCTAATCTAGCCAAAACATGAACATCCTTCACTAGATGTTTCTTGTCTCCGCCTAGATGAGACACACTACCTATAGTCATACGGATTAGAGCATCCGCCACCACATTGGACTTGCCGGGATGATATAGGACACTCATATCATAATATTTTAACAATTCCAACCACCTTCTTTGTCGGAGATTCAACTCTTTTTGAGTAAACATATATTGCAGACTCTTATGATCGGTGAAAACATCTACATGAACACCATACAAGTAATGTCTCCATATTTTCAAAGCGAACACCACTGCCGCTAACTCAAGGTCATGGGTAGGGTAATTTTTCTCATGCACCTTGAGTTTTCGTGAAGCATAGGCAATCACCTTCCCATTTTGCATAAGCACACACCCCAAAACCTATGCGGGATGCATCACAATACACAACGAACCCCTTAGAACCTTCCGGTAAGGTTAACACCGGAGCAGAAGTAAGCCTATCTTTCAATAATTGGAAACTCTTCTCGCAGGCCTCCGACCACTCAAACTTTTTACCCTTTTGAGTCAATGACGTCAATGGAGATGCAATGGATGAAAAACCATCTACAAACCTTCGTAATAGCCCACTAGACCCAAGAAACTCCTAATGTCAGTTGGGGCCAAGGGTCTAGGCCAGTTTCTTACCGCATCAGTTTTCCTTGGTCTACCTCAACTCCATCACTAGAGATGATGTGCCCAAGAAACGCTACCGACCTCAGCCAAAACTCACACTTGCTATACTTGGCGAACAATTTATGCTCCTTAAGGGTTTGCAAAACCACCCTTAGATGACCCATGTCATCAACCTCACTCTTCGAATACACCAAAATATCATCGATAAATACAATAACGAATGCATCAAGGTAACTTCGAAACACCCTATTCATTAGGTCCATGAACGCCGCCGGAGCATTTGTGAGACCAAAGGACATAACCACGAACTCATAATGCCCATATCGAGTCCGAAAGGCCGTCTTTGGAATATCTTCATTTCTCACCCTAAGTTGGTGATACCCTGACCTCAAGTCAATTTTGGAGAAGTAACTCGCTCCTTGTAGTTGATCAAATAAATCATCAATCCGAGGAAGAGGATACTTGTTCTTGACAGTAACCTTGTTGAGTTGGCGGTAGTCAATACACATTCTCAAAGACCCATCCTTCTTTTTCACGAACAAAATCGGAGCACCCCACGGAGAAATGCTAGGCCTTATAAAGCCCTTGTCTAGCAAATCTTTAAGTTGTGCCTTCAACTCCTTTAACTCAACCGGAGCCATTCTATAAGGAGGAATAGAGATAGGGTTTGTTTCCGGTAGCAAATCAATACTGAAATCGATTTCCCATTCGAGAGAAATGCCGGGAAGTTCATCAGGAAAGACCTCCGTAAATTCACTCACCACGGGGACTGACTCAATAGGAGGAATTTCGGAATCAACTTCTTGGACTCTCACAATATGATAAAGACACCCCTTTGAGATCATTTTACACGCTTTTAGAAATCATATGAAACGACCTCTTGGAAGAGAATTTCCACCTTTCCACTCAAAAACGGGTTCATTTGGGAAACTAAACCTCACAACTCTAGTTCTACAATCAATGGAAGCGAAGCTAGCATGTAACCAATCCATACCCAAAATAATGTCAAAATCAAGCATGTCTAGTTCAACTAGATCTACATGAGAAACTCTATGGGGCATAGAAATAGGACAATTTCGATAGACTCTTTTTGCCACCACTGACTCACCCACCAGAGTAGACACCAAAATAGGTTCAAGCAAAACATCTGGTAAAGTACCAAACTTTTTAGCTACTAAGGGAGTAACGAAAGACAAAGTAGCACCCGGATCAAGCAAAGCATAAACATCAATAGCAAAGATTTGTAACATACCGGTCACCACATCGGGAGAGGCCTCTTGGTCATCTCTCGAACGAAGAGCATAAAAGCGGTTCTTTTTGGGAACATCACTAGAACCACTTGACTGACCACCCCTCTCTTGTCCTTTAGCATTTGGACAATCCCGCACTTTGTGACAAATCTTTCCACAACCAAAGCACTTGTCCGAACCTAGGAGGCAAACACCTAAATGCTTCTTCCCAAATTCCTTGCAAGGTGGATTCTCAATAGACGAGTTCCCACTTTTCCCTTTTTGAACTGTAGTCCTAGGGACCTTCCCATCCTTAGCCTTGGGAAATTTGGATGGAACTTGATTTGAGAACCTTTTCTTGAATCTAGGCTTGTCTTTAATTCCAAACCTATCTTTAGTGGTTCCATTATCGAAAGACCTTGCCCTTCTTGAATCCTTATCCTTATCCTTCCTTTTTGCTCTAGCCTCCTCAACCCTTTTTGCATGCACCATGAGACGACCAATATTAATGTTATCATGAAGCATAGCCGATTGACATTCTTCTTGCAAATCGTCTGACACACCTGTCACGAATCGACTCATCTCGTCTCTAGGATCGGAGACCAAGGAAGGAGCATACTTAGCCAATTGAATGAACTTCAAAGAGTACTCATGAACACTCATTTCTCCTTGGCAAAGATTGATGAACTCCACCACCTTAGCTTCTCTCATCTCTCTAGGGAAGAACCGATAAAGGAAAGCCCTTTTGAACAACTCCCAAGTCACTAGCCCACTTTGAAGTGGCCTATTACCTTTCCATTGCACATGCCATGTTTGAGCCACATCCTTGAGTTGGTATGAGGCCAACTCGGCATTCTACCTAGAAGACAACCCCATAGCACACAAAATCTTATAAATCTCATCAATGAATTCTTGAGGGTCTTCATCAACCTTAGACCCGTAGAAGATAGGAGGATTCATTCGGGTGAAGTCCCTAAGTCGGGAGGCCATAGTTTGCTCATGAACTCTAGGTGCCAAATCCCTATTAGCTTGGGCAGTCATGGCTTGGGCTTGCACCGTTGCGGCTTGGGCTTGAGTAGTCATGGCTTGAGATTTGAGCAAGAATAGCCCTCATCTGAGCCTCTTCCATAGGTGGAGGATCAATGGGAACCTGATCATCAACAGCAATCTCTTCAAGGGGAGGAGCTGGATTACCACGTGGAGGTATTCCCGCAGCAGCAATCTCCTCCTCAAGTCTTATGGCTGCATTCCTTCTAGTATTCATCTCCTATAACCAAAACACAAGGTTTAGGCAAATACATATACTATGTACGTTCTAGAGGCACGATATGGATTTCCAACAATGAGAGTGATTCCTAAGCATCAAATAAGTTCCTATTCATAAGTGTGGTGCGCTTCACAATTATGAATACAAACCTATGTAACGTGGTTGAGAGAGACGTTATTATCAAGGATATTCAACCTCATGCTATGATACCAAGTTTGTCACATCCGGGTTTACCCCCCAGACGTAACCGGCGTCGTCGTCCTCTTAGAGGACTAAGACAAGCCTCTTAGCCCCATCATAGCATTCATCGATTAAAAATGTGAAGGAATTTAAAACATTTAATCTATAACTACTCGGAGGTTTACATAGACCTCTACATAAACATAGTCATATTTATATCAAGTATACATCGACTTGTTCGTATAGGAAGATTACATAGTCTTCTACTTTTATTTCACACATTTATAAAAGGAGAAATAATAGTCATAAAAGCCGTCTCATCTCATAAACCATCTATAAAGTCAATAAATCTTGGGCATAGCCCTACATCAATACAAGAAGCCACATATAGGCTATATACAACATCATCTCAAATGAGTAATAGAATCAATACGAAATTTTAGTGACTAAGTAACATAAGATCAAGATGTCGGCCACGCCCTCGGGAGAATCAGGACCTACCACTTGGATGGTTAGAGATCCAAGTCTTCCTTTCCAGCAATTCGAAACAAGATCAACGACTCGAACCTAAAATGTTTGGGAAAAGGGAAAGAAATGGGGTTAGTACTCCACATGTACGAAGTATGGAACCACATATACAATTACCAATCAAATATACTTAGAAAAGGACATTTAAGAACATCATTATAAAACATGTATACGAGTGAAACATAGTAAAGCAAAACAAACTAAATATATCCTTCATAAAGTCACAAGTGCAATGATCAAGTAAATTCCCATAACTCTTACTCAATCAAGTAACCTATAAAGACTACAATTAGCAATCAACCTTACCTAACATACTCTTCCATTTCATGAAAACATTCTTCTTTAATCAAAAGATACAACCTTATACTCATAAGCATGTTATTCAATGTACATAGTCATTTACATTACATCACTCTCAAAGCTCCCATCAAGTCCAACTATGGTTTTTTCAACTCCTCTAGGGGACTCAAGCAAGGTGATCCTCTTTCTCCGGCCCTATTTATTTTAGGTGCTGAGATGCTTTCAAGATCTCTCAACAGGTTACATAATCACCCGGATTATAATGGTTTCTTCATGAAAATGAGGGGACCCCAAGTGAACCATTTGAGTTTTGCTGATGACATAATTCTGTTTTCTTCTGGAAGGTACAAAACTTTAAAACTCTTAATGGCAACTTTAAAGGATTATGAGACCACTTCTGGACAACTCATTAATGGTGATAAAAGCCACTTTATGCTGCACTCTAATGCTTTTAATAGCACTAGAGATAGAATTAAGAGGCTGACAGGGTTCAAAGAAAAACAGGGTCCTATTACTTACCTAGGATGCCCTTTATTTGTTGGCAGGCCTAGAAATGTTTATTTTCTGATCTTGTTAACAAGGTTGTTGGTAGAATTACAGGTTGGCAAACCAAACAACTTAGCTATGGAGGCAAGGCTATTCTCACTAAACATGTTCTTCAAGCTCTTCCTATTCACCTTCTATCCGCAGTAACACCTCCAGTGACAATACTTAAGCAAATCCAAATGCTTATAGCTGATTTTTTCTGGGGATGGAAGAGCGATAGGAAGAAGTACCACTGGGCTTCATGGAAAAATCTAAGTTACCCCTATGATGAAGGGGGGGTGGGAATGAGGAACTTACATGATATTTGCAGGGCCTTTCAATTCAAACAGTGGTGGATCTTTAGAACCAAACACACTCTGTGGGGTGAATTCTTAAAAGCTAAATATTGCCAAAGATCCAACCCGGTTAGCAAAAAAGGGGATACAGGTGATTCTTTGAAATGGAAACATATGCTGATGAATAGACAGCAGGTGGAACAACATATTCAATGGAAGCTCCAAGCTGGGAATTGTTCCTTCTGGTGGGACAACTGGCTCGGTAGTGGACCCCTTGCAAACTTCTCCACCACCAATAATAGATTCAACCACTCCACAGTTGCTGAATTTTGGGAGGAAGGGAGGTAGAATTGGAGCAAGCTGTTGGAGGAGGCACCTGCCAGTCAATTATTCAACATACTAGCTACAGAAATTTCACCTCAACAACATCTTCTAGATCAGCCAGTTTGGAAACTCAACACTCATGGAGCATTCAGCTGTTCATCAGCCTGGGAGGAAATCCGCGAAAAAAGAGCTAAACATCACTTTAACTCTCTTTTATGGCATAAATACATTCCTTCCTTTTAAGATTTCCTTTTTACTATGGAGAACCCTTAGGTGTAAACTCCCTACTAACGACAAGCTAACTAGTTTTGGCATTGAGCCATCAAAGTGTGTTTGTTGTTTTGATAGGGCAGGTATGGATTGCATTGAGCATATCTTCAACAAAAAGAACTTCGCAACCAACATCTGGACCAACTTTGCAGCCACTGCAGGGCTGAGGCCAGACCAGACTGACTTGCACTCACTGCTCAAGCAGTGGTGGATTGCCACACCTAAGAATGCAGCCCACAGATTACTTCTGCAAGCGACCCCAATTTTCATTTGTTGGAACTTATGGAAGAACAGGTGCGCAGCTAAATATGGAGGCAAGACAACCAATATCAGCAGGGTCAAATATGCCATCTACAAGGATAACTACAAAATGCTTTCCACAGCCTTCCCTCAGCTTCAGTGGCCTGCAAAATGGACAGATTTAATTCAAAAATATGAAAAGTGTGTGCACGACATCAAAGTGAGTTTGGTAACATGGCTTAAACCTCCCGACCAATGGCTCAAAGTAAACACCGATGGCAGCGCAACCACTAATCCTGGCAGGTTGGGAGCTGGCGGCATTTTGAGGGATAAAAATGGTAAATTGGTGATGGCTTTCAAAACACCCCTTGGAGAAGGAACAAACAACAAAGCGGAAATAGAGGCAGCAATATTTGGTATGACTTGGGCACTTGAACTGGGATATAGAAACATAATTTTGGAGCTTGATTCTCAACTAGTAGTACATTGGATTTTAAAGAAGACAGCTCCTCAATGGAGTATCATCACACAGCTGGCAAGATTGCAAGATCTCATCTCTCAGACTCAGCAATTCAAGTGCTTACATATATTTCGAGAAGCAAATTGGGTGGCTGATGCTCTTTCAAAACACAGTCACATGATAACCAGTCCACATATATACTTCAGCAGCCAGCACATGCCTAAGGAAGCAAAATCATACTATCAGCTGGATTTACTGGAGATGCCTAGCTTTAGAAGAAGGAAGACCAGAAGAATTAAGGAACCACCTTGATCGACCTTGCAGATTTCAACTATAGCTATCTGAATAGGTTAGTTTACTTTTATTCTACCTTGTAAAGGGAGAGTCTCCCTTGTTTATGTTTCCTAGATACTTTGTATTGAGAGGAGTCCTCTCCTTAGGTGCTTAGTATTTCGGTTTCATCATTGATGTACGGGGAGGAGTTGACTTCTTCTTTTGGAAAGTTGACTCTGAACCACCTTAGGTTGGAGGTTAGGTTTATGTCCCCCTCCGTTGTATTTTGTTTTGTTTATTAATGTTAAGGCCTGGGGGTGCTGCTCAGCCCCTTACCCACCCAAGGGTAGTTCAAATTAAAAAAAAAAAAAAATAAAAAAAAAAAAAAACACTAAAACATTGATATTAAACCGCAAATCCTAAATCCTAAACCCAAAAACCTAAAAAAAAAATAAACTAACCCGATCCTTAACACTAACCCAAACTCTAAACCATAAACCTCAAACCCTAAGCCAAAAATACAAAAACCCAAACATTAAATACTAAACCATAGTTTTTAAACGCCATAGATATTACAACTCAAATCCTTAACGCCAAACCCTAAAACCAAAAAGACAACCTAAACCCTAACCTTGACCCTAACATTAATCTAACCCTAACCTTACCATATACCCTAAACACTAAGCCTAAAAGACCAAAACCCAAACATTAAACACTAAAGCATTGATAATAAACCTCAAATCCTAAACCCTAAATCCAAAAATCTAAAAAAAAATAAATAAACCCTAACCCTAACCTATCATTAACAAAATACAAATATTAAACACTAAACCATAGATATTAAACCTTAAATCCAAAACCCTAAACCCAAAAACCTAAAAAATCCAAAACCTAACCCTAACCCTAACCCATAAACCCGAGACCCGAAGCCCAAAATTCCAAAACCCAAACATTAAATACTAAATTATAGATTTTAAATCTCAAATGCTAAACCCTGAAATATAAAGCCTAAAACAACCCAACAACCTAACCCTAATCTTAACCCTAACCCTAACCTTAACCCTAAACCCTAAGTCCAAAATAAGAAACCCAAACATTAAACACAAAATCATAGATTTTTAACCTCAAATCCTAAACCCCAAAACCTAAAAGATCCCAAATTGTAACCCCAAACCCCAAAAATCCTAAACCCCAAAACGTAAAACCTAAAAAAAAACTAAACCCTAACCCTAACCCTATCCCTAACCCTAACCCTAACCCTATCCTTAACCCTAACCCTAAACCCTAAACCCAAAGTCCAAAATAACAAAACCCTAACATTAAATACTAAACCATAGATATTACAACTCAAAGTGTTAACCACAAACCCTAAAATCTAAAAACTAGCCTAAACCCCAACTCTAACCCTAACATTAACCCTAACCCTAATCCTACCATAAACCTTAAACCCTAAGTCCAAAATACGAAAATCCAAACATTAAACACTAAACCACAGATTTTAAACCTTAAATCCTAAACCACAAACCCTAAAACCTAAAAAAAGAACTAAACCCTAACCCTAACCTCAACCCTAACCCTAACCCTAACCTTAACCCTAACCATAACCATAAACCATGAACCCAAAACCCCAAGACCAAAATACTAAAATCCAAACATTAAACACTAAATCATAGATTTTAAACCAAAAATTCTAAACCCCAAAACCTAAAACATAAAAAAAAATAAACCCTAACCCTAACCCTATCCCTTATAAAACCCTAACCCTAACCGTATCCTTAATCCTAACCCTAAATCCTAAAACTAAAGGTCAAAATGCATAAACCCTAACATTAAACACTAAAACCATATATACTACAACTCATATCCTTAACGCCAAACTTTACAACCTAAAAAAGAACCTGAACCCTAATACTAACCCTAACATTATCCATAACCCTACCATAAACCCTAAACCCCAAGCCCAAAATACCAAAACCCAAACATAAAACACTAAAACATTGATATTAAACCTCAAATCCTAAACCCTAAACCCAAAAAGCTAAAAAAAAAAAACTAACCCGATCCTTAACCCTAACCCAAACTCTAAACCATAAACCTGAAACCCTAAGCCCAAAATACAAAAACCCAAACATTAAATACTAAACCATAGTTTTTAAATGCCATAGATATTACAACTCAAATCCTTAACGCCAAACACTAAAACATAAAAAAAACCTAAACCCTAAACATGACCCTAAAATTAACCTAACCCTAACCTTACCATATACCCTAAACCCTAAGCCTAACAGACCAAAACCCAAACATTAAACACTAAAGCATTGATAATAAACCTCAAATCCTAAACCCTAAATCCAAAAATCTAAAAAAAAAACCTAAACCTTAACCCTAACCTAACATTACCAAAATACAAATATTAAACACTAAACCATTGATATTAAACCTGAAATCCAAAACCCTAAATCCAAAAACCTAAAAAATCCAAAACCTAACCCTAACCCTAACCCATAAACCCGAGACCCGAAGCCCAAAATACCAAAACCCAAACATTAAATACTAAATTATAGATTTTAAATCTCAAATGCTAAACCCTGAAATATAAAGCCTAAAACAACCCAACAACCTAACCCTAATCTTAACCCTAACCCTAACCCTAACGCTAAATCCTAAGTCCAAAATAAGAAACCCAAACATTAAACACAAAACCATAGATTTTTAAACTCAAATCCTAAACCCCAAAACCTAAAACCTAAAAGATCCCAAATCGTAACCCTAAACCCCAAAAATCCTAAACCCCAAAACCTAAAACCTAAAAAAAACCTAAACCCTAACCCTAACCCTAACCCTATCCCTAACCCTAACCCTAACCCTATCCTTAACCCTAACCCTAAACCCTAAACCCAAAGTCCAAAATACCAAAACCCTAACATTAAACACTAAACCATAGATATTAGAACTCAAAGTCTTAACCACAAACCCTTAAATCTAAAAACTAGCCTAAACCCCAACTCTAACCCTAACATTAACCCTAACCCTAACCCTACCATAACCTTAAACCCTAAGTCCAAAATACGAAAACCCAAACATTAAACACTAAACCACAGATTTTAAATCTTAAATCCTTAGCCAAAAACCCTAAAACCTAAAAAAAAACTAAACTCTATCCCTAACCTCAACTCAAACCCTAACCCTCACCTTAACCCTAACCCTAACCCTAAACCATGAAGCCAAAACCCCAAGACCAAAATACCAAAATCCAAACATTAACCACTAAATCATAGATTTTAAACCAAAAATTCTAAACCCCAAAACCTAAAACCTAAAAAAAAAAAAAATAACCCTAACCCTATACCTTATATAACCCTAACCCTAAAACCCTGTCCTTAACGCTTACCCTAAACCCTAAACCTAAAAGTCAAAATACATAAACCCTAACATTAAACACTAAAGCCATAGATACTACAACTCATATCCTTAACGCCAAACTCTATAACCTAAAAAAGAACCTACACCCTAGCCCTAACCCTAACATTATCCCTAACCTTACCATAAACCCTAAACCCCAAGCCCAAAATACCAAAACCCAAACATAAAACACTAGAATATTGATATTAAACCTCAAATCCTAAACCCTAAACCCAAAAACCTAAAAAAAAAAAAAAACTAACCCTTTTCTTAACCCTAACCCAAACTCTAAACCATAAACCTGAAACACTAAGCCAAAAATACAAAAATCCAAAAATTAAATACTAAACCATAGTTTTTTAACCCCATAGATATTATAACTCAAATCCTTAACGCCAAACCCTAAAACCTAATAAACAACCTAAACCCTAACCTTGACCCTAACATTAACCTAACCTTAACCTTACCATATACCCTAAACCCTAAGCCTAAAAGACCAAAACCCAAACATTAAACACTAAAGCATTGATAATAAACCTCAAATCCTAAACCCTAAATCCAAAAATCTAAAAAAAAAACAAACTAAATCCTAACCCTAACTCTAACATTAACCCTAACCCTAACCCTACCATAAACCATAAACCACAAGCCTAAAATAAAATAACAAAATCCAAATGTTAAACACTAAACCATGAATATTAAATCTCAAATCCAAAACCCTAAACCAAAAACCCTAAAAAAATCCAAAACCTAACCCTAACCCATAAACCCGAGACACGACGCCCAAAATACCAAAACCCAAACATTCAATACTAAATTATAGATTTCAAACCTTAAATACTAAACCCTAAACCATAAAACCTAAATCAACCCTACAACCTAACCCTAACCCAAAACCCTAAGTCCAAAATAAGAAAACCCAAACATTAAACACAAAACCGTAGAGTTTTAACCTCAAATCCTAAATCCCAAAACCTAAAACCTAAAAGATACTAAATTGTAACCCTCAACCCCAAAAATAATAAACCCCAAAACCTAAATCCTAAAAAAAAACTAAAACCTAACCCTAACCCTATCCCTAACCCTAACCCTAACCCTATCCTTAACCCTAACCCTAAACCCTAAACCCAAAGTCTAAATACCAAAACCCAAACATTAAACACTAAACGATAGATATTACAACTCAAAGTCTTAACCACAAACCCTAAAATCTAAATACTAGCCTAAACCCCAACTCTAATGCTAATATTAACCCTAACCCTAACCCTAACCCTACCATAAACCTTAAATCCTAAGTCAAAATACAAAAACCCAAACATTAAACAATAAACCACAGATTTTAAACCTTAAATCCTAAACCACAAACCCTAAAACCTAAAAAAACCTAAACCCTAACCCTAACCCATAAACCCGAGACACGAAGCCCAAAATACCAAAACCCAAACATCCAATACTAAATTATAGATTTCAAACCTCAAATACTAAACCCTAAAACATAAAACCTAAATCAACCCTACAACCTAACCCTAACCCAAAACCCTAAGTCCAAAATAAGAAAACCCAAACATTAAGCACAAAACCATAGATTTTTAACCTCAAATCCTAAACCCCAAAATCTAAAACCTAAAAGATACTAAATTGTAACCCTCAACCCCAAAAATACTAAACCCAAAAACCTAAATCCTAAAAAAAAAATAAAACCTAACCCTAACCCTATCCCTAACCCTAACCTTAACCCTATCCTTAACCCTAACCCTAAACCCTAAACCCAAAGTCTAAATACCAAAACCCAAACATTAAACACTAAACGATAGATATTACAACTCAAAGTCTTAACCACAAACAATAAAATCTAAATACTAGCCTAAACCCCAACTCTAATGCTAATATTAACCCTAACCCTAACCCTACCATAAACCTTAAATCCTAAGTCAAAATACAACAACCCAAACATTAAACAATAAACCACAGATTTTAAACATTAAATCCTAAACCACAAACCCTAAAACCTAAAAAAACCTAAACCCTAACCCTAACCTTAACCCTAACCCTAACCCTAACCTTAACCCTAACCCTAACCCTAAACCATGAACCCAAAACCCCAAGACCAAAATACAAAAATCCAAACATTAAACAAAAAATCATAGAAACCAAAAATTCTAAACCCCAAAACCTAAAACCTAATAAAAACCCTAAACCCTAACCCTAACCCTAACCCTATCCATTATATAACCCTAACCCTAACCTATCCTTAACCCTAACCCTAAACCCTAAAACTAATGGTAAAAATACATAAAACCTAACATTAAACCATAAAACCAAAGATACTACAACTCATATCCTTAACGCCAAACTCTAAAACCTAAATAAGAACCTATACCCCAACCCTAACCCTAACATTATCCGTAACCCTACCATAAAACCTAATCCCCAAGCCCAAAATACCAAAACCCAAACATAAAACACAAAAACATTGATATTAAACCTCAAATCCTAAACCCTAAATTCAAAAACCTAAAAAACACAAAACCCTAACCCTATCGTTAACCCTAACCCAAACTCTAAACCATAAACCCGAAACCCTAAGACCAAAATACCAAAACCCAAACATTAAATACTAAACCATAGTTTTTAAACCTCATAGATATTACAACTCAAATCCTTAATGCCAAACCCTAATACCTAAAAAACAACCTAAACCCTAACCCTGACCCTAACATTAACCTAACCCTAACCTTACCATATACCCAAAACCCTAAGCCTAAAAGACCAAAACCCAAATATTAAACAATAAAGCATTGATAATAAACCTCAAGCCCTAAACCCCAAATCCAAAAATCTAAAAAAAAACAAAACCCT
Source organism: Solanum sitiens (assembly GCA_016801875.1). Classification (NCBI taxonomy): domain Eukaryota; kingdom Viridiplantae; phylum Streptophyta; class Magnoliopsida; order Solanales; family Solanaceae; genus Solanum; species Solanum sitiens. The sequence goes on from JABWTJ010000808.1 coordinate 100,752, forward strand.
AAACCCTAACCCTAACCCTAACCCTAACCCGACCATACACCCTAAACCCCAAGCTAAAAATAACAAAAACCAAATATTAAACACTAATCCATTGATATTAAACCTCAAATCCAAAACCCTAAACTCAAAAACCTAAAAAATTCAAAACCTAACCCTAACCCTAACCCATAAACCCGAGACCCTAAGCCCAAAATACCAAAACCCAAACATTAAATACTAAATCATTGATTTTAAACCCCAAATGCTAAACCCTGAACCATAAAACCTAAAACAACCCTACAACCTAACCCTTATCTTAACCCTAACCCTAAACTCTAAGTCCGAAATAAGAAAACCCAAACAGTAAACACAAAACCATAGATTTTTAACCTCAAATCCTAAACCCCAAAACCTAAAACCTAAAAGATCCTAAATCGTAACCCTAAACCCGAAAAATCCTAAACCCCAAAACCTAAAACCTAAAAAAAACCTAAACCCTAACCCTAACCCACTACAAGAAAAAGCTTTATTTAAGGCCAACATTTTGGGATGAGTTAATAGTCACCTCTCTAAAAGTATATCTACTGGGACGAGATTTTATTTGGGTCCTTAATTATGTATCTTTTTGTGAAGGTAATAAATCTAGTCTCTAAAGAAATTAAAAACTGGTCCAAAATTATAATTTAGGGGAGTAGAAAGTGCAGCAACTTAAATTTTAGTAAAATTCAACTTTCACCAAAACTTAGAGCCAAAACATAAGTGAACTAAAATTCTGAAAAAACAAAGACAAAGGACGCTTTGTCTCTCAAAACAGTGTCGCAAATTAGAAAACCCTAGCAGCAGCACCTTGGCAGCAATCTCAGCATAGCTCATAGCTCTCAGTTTTTCATCTGTGTTTTCTCAAGATAGAGAAAGCACAGGTCAGCCTAGACAAGATCTCAACTCAATCTCGATTTTCTATCTTACTTGAATCTCAGGTATGCCCACCTTTGCGAGTTGATTTTTTTCGTCTCTTAATATGATTTGTTGTTTGTTTTATGCGATTTATAACTCTTCTTGTTTGATATACTCTCTTTTAGACTAGCCGGTCATTTTTTTAGATATATTAATTTTTGTTGTATGATAAGATCCAAATATGATGGGGATTCGTCTTAAGAGAATAGAGTGTCCCTAGTCGTTCTTGTAACAGAGGAACTCACAGCTAAATGAACTAAAATAGTGTTTGAGAGATGACATAGAGAGTTGTATTAAACATGAGAAATCCATTATGAATTACAAGTGAAGTATTGTTCCAATTTTTAGACTATCAGTGAAATAAAGTAGTAGCAGTTGTTCAACTGATCCATGTGCATAGTCACGTGCCACTAGTTCCTGACAACTTTCTATCCAACTAAAAGAATTTTGAAATACAATTGCACTTTTATGATAGTGTATTTGTATGTCTAAAGTACAGTTATATATCATAGTGTATTTGTATGTCTAAAGTACAGTTATATTTTACAATCTAATTAACTCAAACTAATGCAAATTACCTCCTATGGTCTTGCACATAAAGGGTAGAAAAGAAAATTCAATTTGGTTGAAACTTGGAAAACTCGAGATCTTTCAAGAAGATAAGTTCTAATAGTAGCATCATATATTCTTTCGTTCTTGTCTAACTGAATTTATGTTTACTGTCTACTACCATCTTAGGTATGTGTCCTATTGTACGAGTTGATTTCTATTTTCTTCTCTGATTCAATGTGTATTTTTGTTTACTACGATTTACTATTCCTGTTCAGGTTACTCTTTTTCTCTTAGATCATTGATCGTGAATGAAAACATAAGTTTGTAGTGTGATAAGATCGCAAAAGTAAAGGGGATCAATCATAGGACAACTTAGTATTCCTAAATAGTAAGAGAACAATGACCTTTCTTGAACATATGCTCTCAAAGCTCAATGAGCTAAAATAATGTTCTTATAGAAGATAGAGCGAGTTGTATTAAACTTGAGAAATCCTTCTTGAATAACAACTGAACTATTGTTCAACTTTTAAGGCTAACAGAAAAGGCGGAAAAAGTTGTAGAAGTTACTAAACCTGATCCATATGCGTAGTTACGTACCACTAATTCCTACGATATTTCTATCTACAAGAATAAATTACGAATTTCAATCATGAAGTTCATTTGTTGCTTGATGGCATGAAGTTCCATATCTAGCCCCTCCTCTTACGAATTTCAATCATGAAATTCATTTGTTTTTCCTCTGTTTTTATTTTCTGCAAGTATTGTTGTTTTAGAAGTACTATGTTGCACTCATCCTAGTAGGAGTGGAGATTTATAAGGTCAATTGTTTTTAAATCGTCATATAGTTGAATTTCTGTATGGTGGCTTACATTTCAATGACTTTTACTAGCATATCTCATTTAAGGACCTCATTGTACAGTTCATTATTGATAAAAACTCCCTAGAGTGTGGTATCTCATTTTAGCTTTCCAATTTTCTAGTCCATTGACGATAACAACTATGTGATATCTCATTATTGATTATCATAATATTGCACATATAGTTTACCACTGTTTCATCTATCATGGTTCATGGAATAATTCAACGAGAACTGAATCAATTTCTAGTTTTACAAAATGGATTTTTTAACATGGAAATTTTAGGATATAAAAGTCATTGTGAATGCAATTGATAGTTCTCTAGGATTAATGAAATCACTGTGAATGCAATTTGTAGACCATTTAGACTTGTGATACACTATCAGATGCTATCTGTAACCATTTAGACTTTTGATACACAATCGAATACAATCTGTTTTTGTCTCCCAACCTAATAATCAAAACATATAATCTTAAAAACTATAGATGATTTAGACTTGTGATACTCTGCTAACTGGAGATTTAAAGTTCTAATAGGAAACTCCACGACTACAAGGAAACAATATTAATTTTAGTCACAATCAAATTTGGATCAGATTTGAAATTTTACTCTTGAAGTTCTGATAGGATGTTTTAGACATGAAGTTCTGACAGAAAACACTTGAACTCTTTTTTACGTACTTTTATAATCTTAGTGCAACTAGAGAGCTGAATACCCTCCTGTTAAGAATATCCAACATCTGACCTCTATCATGTTGCTACTTGTTGCTTTTGGAATTGCCTCTATTGTCTTCTCTTGATACAAAGAATACTCTCCTCTACATATTTCTGTGGAAGTTGAATTCTACACGTTTTGCCCATTACTCCTTCGACCTCAGTTATCCATCTACACTCTATATAAAGAGATGATGCTGATCGAGTCTGTTATATTCATAATACACATTCTTGATGAGGAATTTCTCCATTTGTACTATATCTTGTACTCGAATTTCTATTTTTTGGTGTAGATATGAATTCTTGCTTAATGCATATCAAATCTTTCCTTATTAATCTTCTTATATTCTTGAAGCTTGTTGACGTTTCTAGATAACCCTCGCTGAATTTTAGAGTTTTTTTTTTGCGATAAGAAGTTTAAGTAATTTATTGTAAAATTTACATCTTACTCCTTACATATAAACCAATAGTTACTTATTGTCTTTTCAAATTTTTGTACTTATAGATTTTGAATATTCAAGTTACAAGTCAAGATGCATGTATAGAAGATGCAGAAGATCAACATTATTTTGCTGTGGAGCTATGCAAAACTTGATATTATAGTGTATCTTGAATTGTTAATTAGCTAAGCTTTTTTGTTAAGAAAATATTGAAACTAGCATCTTGGGTTGATAGACAATTTTAATATTTATATCAGCCTTTTGTTTGTAGATTTTTTGTAGCAATCTTATGTTTATTGATAAATTTTATAATTTCGTTATACAAAGATAAGAAACATTGGTAGTCAACTAGAGACCAAAAATATTTGTCTGTCCCTAAATTTTAATTTAAGACGAGACAACTTCTCGTCCCTAAAGGTTAATCTTGGATGAGGTAGCTACTAGTCGAATAAAGGTGCTCTACAATGATGTCGTTTCTCTTCCCTAAAGGGAATTAACGACCAGAAAATTACTAGTTTTTAAAGAAGAAAATCAACTATTTTGGATGAGATACAGGGTCTCTAAAAGTATTTTTGCGACTAGCTCTTAATCCGTCTCTAAAAAGATTTAAGGACAGGAAAAAGGAGCCCTTCGCAGTTGACCTTTAGCGAAGAGGGCTATTAGGACAGGTGGCGACCACCTTTTTCCCGTCGTAATAGATTATTTGGGACTAGATTTAGACTTTTTAGGACCGTATTTCCCTTCCTTAGAGACTATGTTTCTTGTAGTGACCCTATCTCTATCCCTAACACTAATCCTATCCTTAACCCTAACCCTAAACCCTAAACCCAAAGTCCAAAATACAAAAACCCTAACATTAAAAACTAAACCATATATATTACAACTCAAAGTCTTAACCACAAACCCTAAAATCTAAAAACTAGCCTAAACCCCAACTCTAACCCTAACATTAACCCTAACCCTAACCCTACCATGAACCTTAAACCCTAAGTCAAAAATACAAAAACCCAAACATTAAACACTAAACCTCAGATTTGAAATCTTAAATCCTAAACCACAAACCCTAAAACCTAAAAAAACCTATACTCTAACCCTAACCTTAACCCTAACCCTAACCCTAACCTTAACCCTAACCCTTACCCTGAACATGAACCTAAAACCCCAAGATCGAAATACCAAAATACAAACATTAAACACTAAATCAAAGATTTTAAACCACAAATTCTTAACCCCAAAACCTAAAACCTAAAAAAAAAAAACCTAACCCTAACCCTATCCCTTATATTACCCTAACCCTAACCCTATCCTTAACCCTAACCCTAAACCCTAAACTAAAGGTCAAAATACATAAACCCTAACATTAAGCACTAAAGCTATAGATACTACAACTCATATCATTAACGCCAAACTCTACAACCTAAAAAAGAACCTAAACCCTAACCCTAACCCTAACATTATCCCTAACCCTACCATAAACCCTAAACCCCAAGCCCACAATACCAAAACCCAAACATAAAACACTAAAACATTGATATTAAACCTCAAATCCTAAACCCTAAATACAAAAACCTACAAAAAAACCAAAACCCTAACCCTATCTTAAACCTAACCCAAACTAGAAACCATAAACCCGAAACCCAAAATACAAAAACCCAAACATTAAATACTAAACCATATTTTTTAAACCCCATAGATATTACAACTCCAATCCTTAACGCCAAACCCTAACCCTAAACCCTAAACCCAAAGTCCAAAATACAAAAACCCTAACATTAAACACTAAACCATATATATTACAACTCAGAGTCTTAACCACAAACCTTAAAATCTAAAAACTAGCCTAAACCCCAACTCTAACCCTAACATTAACCCTAACCCTAACCCTACCATAAACCTTAACCCTAAGTCCAAAATACAAAAACCCAAACATTAAACACTAAACCTCAGATTTGAAACCTTAAATCCTAAACCACAAACCCTAAAACCTAAAAAAACCTAAACCCTAACCCGAACCTTAACCCTAAGCCTAACCCTAACGCTAACCCTAACCCATAAACCCGAGACCCGAAGCCCAAAATACCAAAACCCAAACATTAAATACTAAATTATAGATTTTAAATATCAAATGCAAAACCCTGAACCATAAAGCCTAAAACAACCCTACAACCTAACCCTAATCTTAACCCTAACCCTAACCCTAACCCTAAACCCTAAGTCCAAAATAAGAAAACCCAAACATTAAACACAAAACCATAGATTTTTAACCACAAATACTAAACCCCAAAACCTAAAACCTAAAAGATCCTAAGTCCTAACCCTAAACCTAACCCTATCCCTAACCCTAACCCTAACCCTATCGTTAACCCTAACCCTAAACCCTAAAACCAAAGTCCAAAATAACAAAACCCTAACATTAAACAATAAACCATAGATATTACAACTCAAAGTCTTAACCAAAACCCTAAAATCTAAGACTAGCCTAAAGCCCAACTCTACTAACCCTAACCCTAACCCTACCATAAACCTTAAACCCTAAGTCCAAAATACGAAAACCCAAACATTAAACACTAAATCATAGATTTTAAACCAAAAATTCTAAACCCAAAACCTAAAATCTAAAAAAAACTAAACCCTAACCCTAACCCTATCCCTTATAAAACGTTAACCCTAACCCTATCCTTAACCCTAACCCTAAACGCTAAACCTAAAGGTCAAAATACATAAACCCTAACATTAAACACTAAACTATAGATACTACAACTCATATCCTTACGCCAAACTCTAAACCTAAAACAGAACATAACCCTAACCATAACACTAACATTATCCCTAACCCTACCATAAACCCTAAACCCCAAGCCCAAAATACCAAAACCAAAAAAAAACAAACTAAAACAATGATATTAAACCTGAAATCCTACACCCTAAACCCAAAAACCTAAAAAAAAAAAAACTAACCCTATCCTTAAACCTTACCCAAACTATAAATCATAAACCCGAAACCCTAGGCCCAAAATACAAAAACCCAAACATTAAATACTAAACCATAGTTTTTAAACCCCATAGATATATCCTTAACGCCAAACCCTAAAACACCCTAAATTGTAACCTTGACCCTAACATTAACCTAACCTTAACCTTACCATATACCATAAACCCTAAGTCTAAAAGACAAAAACCCAAACATTAAACACTAAAGCATTGATAATAAACCTCAAATCCTAAACCCTAAATCCAAAAATCTTAAAAAAAAAAAAAAAACCCTAACCCTAACCCTAACATTAACCATAACCCTAACCCTATACCCTAACCCTAACCCAAACATTATCCCTAACCCTACCATAAACCCTAAAACCCAAGCCCGAAATACGAAAACCCAAACATATAACACTATAACATTGATATTAAACCTCAAATCCTAAACCCTAAGCCCAAAAACCTAAAAAATAAATAAAATCAAACCCTTTTCTTAACCCTAGCCCAAACTCTAAACCATAAACCTGAAACCCTAAGCCCAAAATACAAAACCCAAACATAAAAATAATAAACCATAGTTTTTAAACCACATAGATATTACAACTCAAATCCTTAACGCCAAACCCTAAAACCTTAAAAAAAAACTAAACCCTAACCTTGACCCTAACATTAACCTAACCCAAACCTTACCATATACCCTAAACCCTAAGCCTAAAAGACAAAAACCCAAACATTAAGCACTAAAGCATTGATAATAAACATCAAATCCTAAACACTAAATCCAAAAATCTAAAAAAAAAACTAAACCCTAACCCTAACCCTAACATTTACCCTAACCCTAACCCTACCACAAACCCAAAACCACAGGCCTAAAATAACTAAATACAAATAATAAATACTAAACCATTGAAATTAAACCTCAAATCCAAAACCCTAAACCCAAAAACCTAAAAAATCCAAAACCTAATCCTAACCCTAACACATAAACCCGAGACCCGAAGCCCAAAATACCAAACCCCAAACATTAAATACTAAATTATAGATTTTAAATATGAAATGCTAAACCCTCAACCATAAAGCCTAAAACAACCCTACAACCTAACCCTAATCTTAACCCTAACCCTAACCCTAACCCTAAACCCTAAGTACAAAAAAAGAAAACCCAAACATTAAACACAAAAGCATAGATTTTTAACCACAAATCCTATACCCCAAAACCTAAAACCTAAAAGATCCTAAATCCTAACCCTAACCCTAACCCTATCCCTAACCCTAACCCTTACCCTATCCTTAACCCTAACCCTAAACCCTAAACACAAAGTCCAAAATAACAAAACCCTAACATTAAAAAATAAACCATAGATATTACAACTCAAAGTCTTAACCACAAACCCTAAAATCTAAAAACTAGCCTAAAGCCCAACTCTATTAACCCTAACCCTAACCCTAACCCTACCATAAACCTTAAACCCTAAGTCCAAAATACGAAAACCCAAACATTAAACACTAAACCACAAATTTTAAACCTTAAATCCTAAACCACAAACCCTAAAACCTAAAAAAAAACTAAACCCTAACCCTAATCGCAACCCTAACCATAACCCTAACCTTAACCCTAACCCTAACCATAAACCATGAACCCAAAACCCCAAGACCATAATACCAAAATCCAAACATTAAACACTAAATCATAGATTTTAAACCAAAAATTCTAAACCCCAAAACCTAAAACCTAAAAAAAACTAAACCTTAACCCTAACCCAATCCCATATAAAACCCTAACCCTAACATTAACCCTAACCCTAACATTAACCCTAACCCTAACCCTACCAAAACCCAAACATTAAATACTAAATTATAGATTTTAAATCTCAAATGCTAAACCCTGAACAATAAAGCCTAAAACAACCCTACAACCTAACCCTAATCTTAACCCTAACCCTAACCCTAACCCTAAACCCTAAGTCCAAAATAAGAAAACCCAAACATTAAACACAAAACCATAAATTTTTAACCTCAAATCCTAAACCCCAAAACCTAAAACCTAAAGATCCTAAATCATAACCCAAAACCCCAAAAATCCTAAACCCCAAAAATTAAAACCTAAAAAAAACCTAAACCCTAACCCTAACCGTATCTCTAACTCTAACCCTAACCCTATCCTTAACCCTAACCCTAACCCTTAAACCCAAAGTCCAAAATACCAAAACCCTAATATTAAACACTAACCCATAGATATTACAACTCAAAGTCTTAACCACAAACCCTAAAATCTAAAAACTAGCCTAAATCCCAACTCTAACCCTAACGTTAACCCTAACCCTAACCCTACCATAAACCTTAAACCCTAAGTGCAAAATACGAAAACCCAAACATTAAACACTAAACCATAGATTTTAAACCTTAAATCCTAAACCGCAAACCCTAAAACCTAAAAAAAAAACTAAACCCTAACCCTAACCCTAACCTAAACCCTAACTATAACCATAAACCATGAACCCAAAACCCCAAGACCAAAATACAAAAATCCAAACATTAAACACTAAATCATAGATTTTAAACCAAAAATTCTAAACCCCAAAACCTAAAACATAAAAAAAACTAAACCCTAACCCTAACCCTATCCCTTATAAAACCCGAACCTGAACCCTATCCTTAACCCTAACCCTAAACCCTACACCTAAAGGTCAAAATGCATAAACCCTAACATTAAACACTAAAACCATAGATACTACAACTCATATCCTTAACGCCAAACTCTACAACCTAAAAAAGAACCTAAACCCTAATCCTAACACTAACATTATCCCTAACCCTACCATAAACCCTAAACCCCAAGCCCAAAATACCAAAACCCAAACATAAAACACTAAAGCATTGATATTAAACCTCAAATCCTAAACCTTAAACCCAAAAACTTAAAAAATCCAAAACATAACCCTAACCCTAACCCATAAACCCGAGACCCGAAGCCTAAAATTCCAAAACCCAAACATTAAATACTAAATTATAGATTTCAAATCTCAAATGCTAAACTCTGAACCATAAAGCCTAAAACAACCCTACAACCTAACCCTAATCTTAACCCTAACCCTAACCCTAACCCTAAACCCTAAGTCCAAAATAAGAAAACCCAAACATTAAACACAAAACCATAAATTTTTAACCTTAAATCCTAAACCCCAAAACCTAAAACCTAAAGATCCTAAATCATAACCCTAAACCCCAAAATTAAAATCTAAAAAAAACCTAAACCCTAACCCTAACCCTAACCCTAACCCTAAACCTTAAACCCAAAGTCCAAAATAACAAAACCCTAACATTAAACACTAACCCATAGATATTACAACTCAAAGTCTTAACCACAAACCCTAAAATCTAAAAACTAGCCTAAACCCCAACTCTAACCCTAACATTAACCCTAACCCTAACCCTACCATAAACCTTAAACCCTAAGTGCAAAATACGAAAACCCAAACATTAAACACTAAACCACAGATTTTAAACCTTAAATCCTAAACCACAAACCCTAAAACCTAAAAAAAAAAACTAAACCCTAACCCTAACCTAAACCCTAACTATAACTATAAACCATGAACCCAAAACTCCAAGACCAAAATACAAAAATCCAAACAATAAACACTAAATCATAGATTTTAAACCAAAAATTCTAAACCCCAAAACCTAAAACATAAAAAAAAACTAAACCCTAACCCTAACCCTATCCCTTATAAAACCCAAACCCGAACCCTATCCTTAAACCTAACCCTAAACCCTACACCTAAAGGTCAAAATGCATAAACCCTAACATTAAACACTAAAACCATAGATACTACAACTCATATCCTTAACGCCAAACTCTACAACCTAAAAAAGAACCTAAACCCTAATCCTAACCCTAACATTATCCCTAACCCTACCATAAACCCTAAACCCCAAGCCCAAAATACCAAAACCCAAACATAAAACACTAAAGCATTGATATTAAACCTCAAATCCTAAACCCTAAACCCAAAAACCTAAAATACAAAAAACTAACCCGATCCTTAACCCTAACCCAAACTCTAAACCATAAACCTGAAAGCCTAAGGCCAAAATACAAAAACCCAAACATTAAATACTAAACCATAGTTTTTAAACGCCATAGATATTACAACTCAAATCCATAACGCCAAACCCTAAAACCTAAAAGACAACCTAAACCCTAACCTTGACCCTAACATTTACCTAACCCTAACCTTACCATATACCCTAAACCCTAAGCCTAAAAGACCAAAACCCAAACATTAAACACAAAAGCATTGATAATAAACCTCAAATCCTAAACCCTAAATCCAAAAATCTAAAAAAAAGAACCTAAACCTAAACCTAACCTAACATTAACAAAATACAAATATCAAACACTAAACCATTGATATTAAACCTGAAATCCAAAACCCTAAACCCAAAAACCAAAAAAATCCAAAACCTAACCCTAACCCTAACCCATAAACACGAGACCCGAAGCCCAAAATAGCAAAACACAAACATTAAATACTAAAGTATAGATTTTAAATCTCAAATGCTAAACCCTAAACTATAAATCCTAAAACAACCCAACAACCAAACTCTAATCTTAACCCTAACCCTAACCCTAACCCTAAACCCTAAGTCCAAAATAAGAAACCCTAACATTAAACACAAAACCATAGATTTTTAACCTCAAATACTAAACCCCAAAATCTAAAACCTAAAAGATCCCAAATCGTAACCCAAAACCTAAAAATCCAAAACCTAACCCTAACCCTAACACATAAACCCGAGACCCGAAGCCCAAAATACAAAACCCCAAACATTAAATACTAAATTATAGATTTTAAATATTAAATGCTAAACCCTCAACCATAAAGCCTAAAACAACCCTACAACCTAACCCTAATCTTAACCCTAACCCTAACCCTAACCCTAAACCCTAAGTCCAAAATAAGAAAACCCAAATATTAAACACAAAACCATAGATTTTTAACCTCAAATCCTAAACCCCAAAACCTAAAACCAAAAAGATCCTAAATCGTAACCCTAAACCCCAAAAATCCTAAACCCCAAAACTTAAAACCTAAAAAAACCTAAACCTTAAACCAAAAGTCCAAAATACCAAAACCCTAACATTAAACACTAATCCATAGATATTACAACTCAAAGTGTTAACCACAAACCCTAAAATCTAAAAACTAGCCTAAACCCCAACTCTAACCCTAACATTAACCCTAACCCTAACCCTACCATAAACCTTAAACCGTAAGTCCAAAATACAAAAACCCAAACATTAAATACTAAACCACAGATTTTAAACCTTAAATCCTAAACCACAAACCCTAAAACCTAAAAAGAAACTAAACCCTAACCCTAACCTCAACCCGAACCCTAACCCGAACCTTAACCCGAACCATAACCATAAACCATGAACCCAAAACCCCAAGACCAAAATACCAAAATCCAAACATTAAACACTAAATCATAGATATTAAACCAAAAATTCTGAACCCCAAAACCTAAAACATAAAAAAAAACTAAACCCTAACCCTAACCCTATCCCTTATAAAACCCTAACCCTAACCCTGTCCTTAACCCTAACCCTAAACCCTAAACCTAAAGGTAAAAATTCATAAACCCTAACATTAAACACTAAAACCAAAGATACTACAACTCATATCCTTAACGCCAAACTTTAAAACCTAAAAAAAAAACTATACCCTAACCCTAACCCTAACATTATCCATAACCCTATCATAAAACCTAATCCCCAAGCCCAAAATACCAAAACCCAAACATAAAAGACGAAAACATTGATATTAAACCTCAAATCCTAAACCCTAAACCCAAAAACCTAAAAAAAACAAAACCCTAACCCTATCGTTAACCCTAACCCAAACTCTAAACCATAAACCCGAAACCCTAAGACCAAAATACCAAAACCGAAACATTAAATACTAAACCATAGTTTTTAAACCTCATAGATATTACAACTCAAATCCTTAATGCCAAACCCTAATACCTAAAAAAAACCTAAACCCTAACCCTAACCCTAACATTAACCTAACCCTAACCTTACCATATACCCAAAACCCTAAGCCTAAAAGACAAAAAACCAAATATTAAACACTAAAGCATTGATAATAAACCTCAAATCCTAAACCCCAAATCCAAACTAAAAAAACCAAAACCCTAAACCCTAACCCTAACCCTAACCCCACAATAAACCCTAAACCCCAAGCCTAAAATAACAAAAACCAAATATTAAAAACTAAACCATTGATATTAAACCTCAAATCCAAAACCCTAAACTCAAAAACCTAAAAAATTCAAAACCTAACCCTAACCCTAACCCATACACACGAGACCCTAAGCCCAAAATACTAAAACCCAAACATTAAATACTAAATTATTGATTTTAAACCCCAAATGCTAAACCCTGAACCATAAAACCTAAAACAACCCTACAACCTAACCCTTATCTTAACCCTAACTCTAAACCTAACCCTAAATTCTAAGTCCAAAATAAGAAAACCCAAACATTAAACACAAACCATAGATTTTTAACCTCAAATCCTAAACCCCAAAACCTAAAACCTAAAAGATCCTAAATCGTAACCCTAAACCCCAAAACCTAAACTCTAACAAAAAATTAAACCCTAACCCTAACCCTATCTCTATCCCTAACCCTAACCCTATCCTTAAACCCTAATCCTAAACCCTAAACCCAAAGTCCAAAATACAAAAACCCTAACATTAAACACTAAACCATATATATTACAACTCAAAGTCTTAACCCCAAACCCTAAAATCTAAAAACTAGCCTAAACCCCAACTCTAACCTAACATTAACCCTAACCCTAACCCTACCATAAACCTTAAACCCTAAGTCCAAAATACAAAAACCCAAACATTAAACACTAAACCTCAGATTCTAAACCTTAAATCCTAAACCACAAACCCTAAAACCTTAAAAAACCTAAACCCTAACCCGAACCTTAACCCAAACCCTAACCCTAACCTTAACCCTAACCCTTACCCTGAACCATGAACCCAAACCCCAAGACCAAAATACCAAAATACAAACATTAAACACTATATAAAAGATTTTAAACCAAAACTTCTAAACCCCAAAACCTAAAACCTAAAAAAAAACCTAAACCCTAACCCTAACCCTATCCCTTATATAACCCTAACCCTAACCCTATCCTTAACCCTAACCCTAAACCCTAAACCTAAAGGTCAAAATACATAAACCCTAACATTAAACACTAAAGCTATAGATACTACAACTCATATCATTAATGCCAAACTATACAACCTAAAAAAGAACCTAAACCCTAACCCTAACCCTAACATTATCCCTAACCCTACCATAAACCCTAAACCCCAAGCCCAAAATACCAAAACCCAAACATAAAACAGTAAAACATTGATATTAAACCTCAAATCCTAAACCCTAAACCCAAAAACCTAAAAAAAAAAACCTAACCCTATCCTTAAACCTAACCCAAACTATAAACCATAAACCTGAAACCCAAAATACAAAAACCCAAACATTAATTACTAAACCATAGTTTTTAAACCCCATAGATGTTACAACTCCAATACTTAACGCCAAACCCTAACCCTAAACCCTAAACCCAAAGTCCAGAATACAAAAACCCTAACATTAAACACTAAACCATATATATTACAACTCAAAGTCTTAACCACAAACCCTAAAATCTAAAAACTAGCCTAAACCCCAAATCTAACCCTAACATTAACCCTAACTCTAACCCAACCATAAACCTTAAACCCTAAGTCCAAAATACAAAAACCCAAACATTAAACACTAAACCTCATATTTGAAACCTTAAATCCTAAACCACAAACCCTAAAACATAAAAAAACCTAAACCCGAACCCGAACCTTAACCCAAACCCTAACCCTAACCTTAACCCTAACCCTTACCCTGAACCATGAACCCACAATCCAAGACCAAAATACCAAAATACAAACATTAAACACTATATCAAAGATTTAAACCAAAAACTCTAAACCCCAAAATCTAATACCTAAAAAAAAAACATAAACCCTAACCCTAACCCTATCCCTTATATAACCCTAACCCTAACCCTATCCTTAACCCTAACCCTAAACCCTAAACCTAAAGGTCAAAATACATAAACTCTAACATTAAACACTAAAGCTATAGATACTACAACTCATATCATTAACACCAAACTCTACAACCTAAAAAAGAACCTAAACCCTAACCCTAACACTAACATTATCCCTAACCCTACCATAGACCCTAAACCCCAAGCCCAAAATACCAAAACCCAAACATAAAACACTAAAACATTGATATTAAACCTCAAATCCTAAACCCTAAACCCAAAAACCTAAAAAAAAAACAAAACCCTAACCCTATCCTTAAACCTAACCAAAACTATAAACCATAAACCCGAAACCCAAAATACAAAACCCAAACATAAAACACTAAAACATTGATATTAAACCTCAAATCCTAAACCCTAAACCCAAAAACCTAAAAAAAAAAAAAAACTAACCCGATCCTTAACCCTAACCCAAACTCTACCATAAACCTGAAACCTTAAGGCCAAATACAAAAACCCAAACATTAAATACTAAACCATAGTTTTTAAACCCCATAGATATTACAACTCCAATCCTTAACGCCAAACCCTAAAACCTAAAAAACAACCTAAACCCTAACCTTGACCCTAACATTAACCTAACTCTAACCTTACCATATACCCTAAAATGTAAGCCTAAAACACCAAAACCCAAACATTAAACACTAAAGCATTCATAATAAACCTCAAATCCTAAATCCTAAATAAAAAAATCTAAAAAAAACAACCAAACCCTAACATTAACCCTAACCCTAACACTACCATAAACCCTAAACCCCAAGCCTAAAACAGCAAAATACAAATATTAAACACTAAACCATTGATATTAAACCTCAAATCCAAAAACCCTAAACCCAAAAACCTAAAAAATACAAAACCTAACCCTAACCCTAACCAATAAACTCGAGACCCGAAGCCCAAAATACCAAAACCCAAATATTAAATACTAAATTATAGATTTTAAATATCAAATGCTAAACCCTGAACCATAAAGCCTAAAACAACCCTACAACCTAACCCTAATCTTAACCCTAACCCTAACCCTAACCCTAAACCCTAAGTCCAAAATAAGAAAACCCAAACATTAAACACAAAACCATAGATTTTTACCCACAAATCCTAAACCACAAAACCTAAAACCTAAAAGATCCTAAATCCTAACCCTAACCCTAACCCTATCCTTAACCCTAACCCTAAACCCTAAACACAAAGTCCAAAATACCAAAACCCTAACATTAAACAATAAACCATAGATATTACAACTCAAAGTCTTAACCACAAACCCTAAAATCTAAAAACTAGCCTAAAGCCCAACTCTAACCCCAACATTAACCCTAACCCTAACCCTACCATAAACCTTAAACCCTAAGTGCAAAATACGAAAACCCAACATTAACCCTAACCTGAACCTTAACCCTAACCCTAACCATAAACCATGAACACAAAACACCAAGACCAAAATACCAAAATCCAAACATTAAACACTAAATCATAGATTTTAAACCAAAAATTCTAAACTCCAAAGCCTAAAACCTAAAAAAAAACTAAACCATAACCCTAACCCTTTCCCTTATAAAACCCTAACCCTAACCCTAACCTTAACCCTAACCCTAAACCCTAAACCTAAAGGTCAAAATACATAAACCCTAACATTAAACACTAAAACTATAGATACTACAAATCATATCCTTACGCCAAACTCTAAACCTAAAAAAGAACATAACCCTAACCATAATACTAACATTATCCCTAACCCTACCATAAACCGTAAACCCCAAGCCCAAAATACCAAAACTCAAAAAAAAAAAAACTAAAACATTGATATTAAACCTTAAATCCTAAACCCTAAACCCAAAAACCTAAAAAAAAAAAAAAACTAACCCTATCCTTAAACCTTACCCAAACTATAAACCATAAACCCGAAACCCTAAGCGCAAAATACAAAAACCCAAACATTAAATACTAAACCATAGTTTTTAAACCCCATAGATATATCCTTAACGCCAAACCCTAAAACAACCTAAACCCTAACCGTGACCCTAACCTTAACCTAACCTTAACCTTACCATATACCACAAACCCTAAGCCTAAAAGACCAAAACCCAAACATTAAACACTAAAGCATTGATAATAAACCTCAAATCCTAAACCCTAAATCCAAAAATCTAAAAAAAAAAAAACCTAAACCCTAAATCTAACCCTAACATTAACCCTAACCCTAACCGTACCCTAAACCCTAAACCCCAAGCCTAATATAACAAAATACAAATATTAAACACTAAACCATTGATATTAAACCTCATATCCAAAACCCTAAACCCAAAAACCTAAAAAATCCAAAACCTAACCCTAACCCTAACCTATAAACCCGAGACCAGAAGCCCAAAATACCAAAACCCAAACATTAAATACTAAATTATAGATTTTAAATCTCAAATGCTAAACCCTGAACCATAAAGCCTAAAACAACCCTACAACCTAACCCTAATCTTAACCCTAACCCTAACCCTAACCCTAAACCCTATGTCAAAAATAAGAAAACCCAAACATTAAACACAAAACCATAAATTTTTAACCTCAAATCCTAAACCCCAAAACCTAAAACCTAAAGATCCTAAATCATAACCCTAAACCCCGAAAATCCTAAACCCCAAAACTTAAAACCTAAAAAAACCTAAACCCTAACCCTAACCCTATCTATAACCCTAACCCTAACCAAATCCTTAACCCTAACCCTAAACCTTAAAACCAAAGTCCAAAATACAAAAACCCTAACATTAAACACTAACCCATAGATATTACAACTCAAAGTCTTAACCACAAACCCCAACTCTAACCCTAACATTAACCCTAACCCTAACCCTACCATAAACCTGAAACCCAAAGTCCAAAATACGAAAACCCAAACATTAAACAGTAAACCATAGATTTTAAACCTTAAATCCTAAACCACAAACCCTAAAACCTAAAAAAAAATAAACCCTAACCCTAACCTCAACCCTAACCCTAACCCTAACCTAAACCCTAACCCTAACCATAAACCGTGAACCCAAAACCCCAAGACCAAAATACCAAAATCCAAACATTAAACACTAAATCATAGATTTTAAACCAAAAATTCTAAACCCTAAAAACTAAAGCATAAAAAAAAACTAAACCCTAACCCTAACCCTATCCCTTATAAATCCCTAACTCGAACCCTATCCTTAACCCTAACCCTAAACCCTACACCTAAAGGTCAAAATGCATAAACCCTAACATTAAACTCTAAAACCATATATACTACAACTCATATCCTTAACGACAAACTCTACAACCTAAAAAAGAACCTAAACCCTAATCCTAACCTTAACATTATCCCTAACCCTACCATAAACCCTAAACCCCAAGCCCAAAATACCTAAACCCAAACATAAAACACTAAAGCATTGACATTAAACCTCAAATCCTAAACCCTAAACCCAAAAACCTAAAAAACAAAAAACTAACCCGATCCTTAACCCTAACCCAAACCCTAAACCATAAACCTGAAACCCTAAGCCCAAAATACAAAAACACAAAACATTAAATACTAAACCATAGTTTTTAAACGCCATAGATATTACAACTCAAATCCTTAACGCCAAACCCTAAAACATAAAAGAAAACCTAAACCCTAACCTTGACCCTAACATTAACATAACCCTAACCTTACCATATACCCTAAACCCTAAGCCTAAAAGACCAAAACCCAAACATTAAACAATAAAGCATTGATAATAAACCTCAAATCCTAAACCCTAAATCCAAAAATCTAAATAAAAGAACCTAAGCCTAACCCTAACATAACATTAACAAAATACAAATATTAAACACTAAACCATTGATATTAAACCTGAAATCCAAAACCCTAAACCCAAAAACCTAAAAAATCCAAAACCTAACCCTAACCCTAACCCATAAACCCGAGTCCCGAAGCCCAAAATACCAAAACCCAAACATTAAATACTAAAGTATAGATTTTAAATATCAAATGCTAAACCCTGAACTATAAAGCCTAAAACAACCCAACAACAAAACCCTAATCTTAACCCTAACCCTAACCCTAACCCTAAACCCTAAGTGCAAAATAAGAAACCCAAACATTAAATACAAAACCAAAGATTTTGAACCTCAAATCCTAAACCCCAAAATCTAATACCTAAAAGATCCCAAATCGTAACTCTAAAACCCAAAAATCCTAAACCCCAAAACCAAAAACCTAAAAAAAACATAAACCTTAACCCTAACCCTATCCCTAACCCTAACCCTAACCCTATCCTTACCTCTAACCCTAAACCCTAAACCCAAAGTCTAAAATAACAAAACCCTAACATTAAACACTAAACCATATATATTACAACTCAAAGTCTTAACCACAAACCCTAAAATCTAAAAACTAGCCTAAGCCCCAACTGTAACCCTAACATTAACCCTAACCCTAACCCTACCATAACCTTAAACCCTAAGTCCAAAATACGAAAACCCAAACATAAAACACTAAACCGCATATTTTAAACCTTAAATCCTAAACCACAAACCCTAAACCCTAAAAAAACCTAAACCCTAACCTTAACCCTAACCCTAACCCTAACCCATGAACCCAAAACCACAAGACCAAAATACCAAAATCCAAACATTAAACACTAAATCATAGATTTTAAACCAGAAATTCTAAACCCAAAACCTAAAACCTAAAAAAAAAACTAAAACCTAACCCTAACCCTATACCTTATATAACCCTAACCCTAACCCTATCCTTAACGCTTACCCTAATCCCTAAACCTAAAGGTCAAAATACATAAACCCTAACATTAAACACTAAAACCATAGATACTACAACTCATATCCTTAACGCCAAACTCTACAACCTAAAAAAGAACCTACACCCTAACCCCAACCCTAACATTATCCCTAACCCTACCATAAACCCTAAACCCCAAGCCCAAAATACGAAAACCCAAACATAAAACACTATAACTTTGATATTAAACCTCAAATCCTAAACCCTAAACCCAAAAACCTAAAAAAAAAAACTAACTCTTTTCTTAACCCTAACCCAAACTCTAAACCATAAACCTGAAACCCTAAGCCCAAAATACAAAAACCCAAACATTAAATACTAAACCATAGTTTTTAAACCCCATCGATATTACAACTCAAATCCTTAACGCCAAACCCTAAAACCTAAACCCTAACCTTGACCCTAACATTAACCTAACCCTAACCTTACCATATACCCTAAACCCTAAGCCTAAAAGACCAAAACCCAAACATTAAACACTAAAGCATTGATAATAAACCTAAAATCCTAAACCCTAAATCAAAAAAATCTAAAAAAAACAAAACCCTAAATCCTAACCCTAACTCTAACATTAACCCAAACCCTAACCCTACCATAAACCCTAAACCACAAGCCTAAAATAACAAAATCCAAATGTTAAACACTAAACCAAAAAACCTAAACCAAAAAACCTAAAAAATCCAAAACGTAACCATAACCCTAACCCATAAACCCGAGACACGAAGCCCAAAATACCAAAACCCAAACATTCAATACTAAATTATAGATTTCAAACCTCAAATACTAAACCCTGAACCATAAAACCTAAATCAACCCTATAACCTAACCCTAACCCTAAACCCTAAGTCCAAAATAAGAAAACCCAAACATTAAACACAAAACCATAGATTTTTAACCTCAAATCCTAAACCCCAAAACCTAAAACCTAAAAGATCCTAAATTATAACCCTAAATCCCAAAAATACTAAACCCCAAAACCTAAAACCTAAAAAAAAAAACTAAAACCTAACCCTAACCCTATCCCTAACCCTAACCCTAACCCTATACTTAACCCTAACCCTAAACCCTAAACCCAAAGTCCAAAATACCAAAACCCAAACATTAAACACTAAACTATAGATATTACAACTCAAAGTCTTAACCACAAACCCTAAAATCTAAAAACTAGCCAAAACCCCAACTCTAACGCTAATATTAACCCCAACCCTAACCCTACCATAAGCCTTAAACCCTAAGTCCAAAATACGAAAACCCAAACATTAAACACTAAACCACAGATTTTAAACCTTAAATCCTAAACCACAAACCCTAAAACCTAAAAAAACCTAAACTCTAACCCTAAGCCTAACCCTAAACCATGAACCCAAAACCCCAAGACCAAATACGAAAATCCAAACATTAAACACTAAATCATAGAAACCAAAAATTCTAAACCCCCAAACCTAAAACCTAATAAACAACCTAAACCCTAACCCTAACCCTAACCCTATCCCTTATATAACCCTAACCCTAACCCTGTCCTTAACCCTAACCCTAAACCCTAAACCTAAAGGTCAAAATACATAAACCCTAAAATTAAACACTAAAGCTATAGATACAACAACTCATATCATTAACGCCAAACTCTAAAACCTAAAAAAAAAACTATACCCTAACCCTAACCCTAACATTATCCCTAACCCTACCATAAAACCTAATCCCCAAGCCAAAAATACCAAAACCCAAACATTAGACATGAAAACATTGATATTAAACCTCAAATCCTAAACCCTAAACCCAAAAACCTAAAAAAAACAAAACCCAAACCCTAACCCTAACCCTATCCTTAACCCTAACCCTAACTCTAAACCTTAAACCTGAAATCCTAAGCCCAAAATACCAAAACCAAAACATTAAATACTAAACCATAGATTTTAAATCTTAAAATCTAAGCCCTGAACCATAAAAACTAAAGAAAACCTACACCCTCACCTCAATCCTAATCCTAAACCCTAAACCCTAAATTCAAAGTCCCAAAAAAAAGTCCAAAAAAAAACCTAAGTCCAAAATATGAAAACCCAAACATTAAACACTAAATCATAATTTTAAACCTTAAATCCTAAACCACAAACCCTAAAACTTAAAAAAAAAACTAAACAAATCCTAAACTTAACCCAAACCCTAACCTTAACCTTAACCCTAACCCTTACCCTAACCCTAAACCATTAACCTGAAATCCCAAGACCAAAATACCGAATAAGCCAAATTAGTTCTCTCACTAACTTATCTCTCTAAAACAAACACTCCCTAATGTTACGCTTCTCACGCATGCCTAACGGATAGTAATGGCTAGCTTGGGAAGACTAGACATGGCGGGTGATCCGCCGGCGGTATCTCTTAGACCGCCGGACCAGCCTCAGAAGGGGCGCTTGAAGGAAAGGAACCCACCCTTGGCTAATTCCCCCTTTAATTTATCAAATAACTCCGAGGAATTAGAATTTCATGGCGCAACGAACAATGAAGTTTCTCGGAGGGAAGAAGATGGGAACCACAACAATATTCACTTAGAATCAATCAGGTGTAATCAAGACAATCTTGGCGAAAGGAACGTATCTAACCAGCTAAAGAATCAGCTGTCGAGAAATACAAAAGATTCAATAGAAAGGAATGAAAAGGCAAATTCTGGGAGCAGTGAGACTGAAGCACAAGAGGGTAAGAATCACATTCGAGCAGCTTCCCAGCAAAATCGAAAAGACTCAATGACTGGGGATGATTCCCAAAGGGAATATGTTCACCTCATAGCAATATCCAACGAAATAGACCCAAAAATTAGCCGTGACAAGAACACAAGTGTTCAAAAGGGCAGTCGAGAGGACAATGTCACCGGCGAAGAACATGGGTGGCACAATACTGACCGGGAAATGGACACAATCCATAGAGAAAACCAGAATGAGAATACGGAATATGTTTTAGCAGGTGAACATGACAATATAGAGATGGAAAGTTCAACACACTCATCTTTCGCTTTCAAACCCAAAGCTGCATACATTCAAAAACAAGCCCAGCAAGGATATCTCAAAGAGCAAGCATGGGAGGCAAATCAGACAGGTAACAATACTAACTCTAATCACACTTATAGTAGTAATGATCTTAGCAATGGCCATGAGCATGATAATGCCATGGGAAATTCAGCTGGTAGAACTAGAATACTGGAACACGGGGAAATAAACATCCTAAAGGGATACCAACAGGAAGGTGAATACTATCAGAAGGATAATACCAATGCATGCCAGGAGAGTGGAAATGGTAGGCAAGATATGGGGCAAATGGCTAGTATTGATAAGATAAAATGGGGGCAATACAAGAGTATTGAGGAAAGGAACCATGAGCCTAACCAGCGGATGACTTAGCAGGATAACCAAAATCTCTATCATAGGGAGTTTCATAAGATTTCTAGTAATTCTGAATGGAGAAGTCCTAATTCTCAAAATGCTAATCAAAGGGTTCAGGATCCTAATAATTCTTCTTACAATAACAACAGTAATGTTGTAGTTAACAAGAAGCAACAGGTGCAAGAAACTGCCCCCTATACTGTTATCCAAACTTTGGCAGCAAGATTGAGACATATTCATGCAGCACAAGCTCCCACTGTGGTGTTGAGAACCACCCCCAAACAAACTACCAAGCAGGGGCAACCTGCTGTGATTTTCGACATGTACGATTACATGCACACTTTGACTGTGGATTGTAAATATACACTTGTTGGGAAATTCAGTACTACCATGCCTAAAGTGGAGTTGATTAGGAAGAATTTCATACAGCAAACTCAATTAAGTGGAGGGGTCAACATAGCTCATTACAATGCCAAACATGTCTGTATAGACCTCCAAATTGAGTTGGACTACAATACAGTTTGGACTCAACAAAGGATGACCATTGAAAGGAAACTGATGAGAATACAAGCTTGGACACCTTTCTTCAAACCTGAGGAGGAAACCGCTATTGTACCAGTATGGATTCTACTTCCGGGGCTTCCATCGCATTGCTACAAAAAAACTTTTCTCACTCCACTATTGGAATCTGTGGGTAACGTTCTTTACTTAGACACTGCCTCTACCAAAAGGTCTAGGGCAGGGATGGGCAAAGTTAAGATGCAAATTGACTTGACTAAACCTAGACCAAGGCATGTTTGGATAATACTTGATCTAGAGGATGATACCATTGGATTCTGGAAACCTGTGGAATATAAGAATGTTCCTCCTTATTGTGAATACTGTAAACTCCAAGGACATGATATAGATGAATGCAAATCCAAACTGAGGGATGAAGAATGTAGACAAAGGAAAGGAAAGGAAGGGGAGAAGAAAAATAAAAATAAAGAGCCTAGCAAACCAAAGGAGAAGGCAAACAGAATATGGGAGGAAAGAATAAAGAACAACAGCAGCAACAGGACATGGAAAGTAACATGCAAATACAAGCAGAACAACACAAGGAAGAGGAATGGCAAACTCAAAGAAGGAAAAATACCAAACAACAAGAACAGATAACTTCAAAAACTATGTGGGGACCTGCTACTACAACTCAGACTACAAAAGAAGACAACCACCCAGGTATAAGCACTAACTCTTTTCCATTATCTTTTACTTATCTTGAAATGCAGGAATATCATAATACATTAGGAGGAAACAGAGGCAACAAAGAACAAATAGCAAGAGATGCAACAAACAAGGAAACAAAGGAAAACACTGCAGCTACTCAGGAAAAGAACAAGGGTCAGGAAATACAAACCAAGCAGCACATGGGAAACAGAATAGTCCAACAAGAACTATACCAGCAAAGGGAAGGAACTTCTAGCAGCCCAGGTATCATAGCTATAAAACCTTTAAACTCAGAGATATATATAACTGTTGGTAGGATGGTTCTAGCTGTTGGAGGTAAGGAAGGGGGATGTCAGGAGAACAATATTGTCATGCAGGAAGGGGCAACCAAGGGAGGGAATCCACCTCTT
The DNA here is from genome assembly GCA_016801875.1 of Solanum sitiens. Taxonomy (NCBI): domain Eukaryota; kingdom Viridiplantae; phylum Streptophyta; class Magnoliopsida; order Solanales; family Solanaceae; genus Solanum; species Solanum sitiens. Next base: position 125,189 of record JABWTJ010000808.1, read on the forward strand.
GGAGGACAAGAAATGGATGATACTTACCAAAATCATGAAAATAGAGACCAATATAGCAGGACCAAGCTTCAGAAGGAAAATGTTCAACAAAGGCAGGAAAAGGACAAAGGGACAACAGAGCTACTATCAACAAAGAGAACCATACACGGGACCAAGGTAAGGAAGCAAAACTCATGAAGGCACAAAACAAAGGAATCAAGGATAAGGAAATGGGGAATAGTCAGCCCAAAGATGATGTAGGGAAAACCCCTAGAAGCAAGAATAAACCTAGTAAGCAGAAAAGGGATGCTGCCAAGAGAAAACTTAATAAGCAGCAGGAACTGGAGCAGGAGAATCAGATAGAGGTTGAGAAGCCAGGTAAGGAGAGGGGGGCTGAAAGCAAACAGCAGGACCAGGATAATAGGCTTGATCAAATTGGAATATTCACCATCCCTCCCAGAGCACCACCTGATATTGAAATTGGCAGGTGTCAAGTCAACACTGCTCCTATAATTGATGAATATGAGGTCATCAACTTAGAGGATGAGATGGAGAGAAATCACCAATTTGGGCAGGAGATGGATGAGGATGATGAGACTAGTGATGCTCTGATAAGAGCTTTTAGCCCTCATAATGAAAAAGACTTGGAGGAAGAGATTAAGCAGGTGACACAAAAGCAAGGATTATCTCCAAGGAGATTGAAACAAGAAAAACATCACTTGCAAAATCAGGACACTAAGTCTGCCACTACTGGCAGACCAAACACAAGGTTGTTCTCCTCTAGAGTTTCCCAATGATTAGCACAATCATTTGGAATGTAAGGGGTATCAATACATAGGGAGTCATGGAAAGAATCAAAATTTTCAAAAATATGTACCATCTTTCCATTATTGCTATTCTAGAACCTTTTGCTGATAGTAGTAATGCCATGAATTTCAAAAATCGGCTAGCTATGGAGAATGCTATAGCTAATTGTAATGGCAAAATCTGGCTCTTTTGGAATGGAGATGTGGATTGTGTGGTGAAGATCAAGATGAGCAGCCGATTACCTGTGACTTCAGCCATAATGATCTCCAAAAGCATTTCACCATGACCTTTGTTTATGCTAAGTGTAAGGAGGCACTGAGAAGACCTCTCTGGGATAAAATGCTCCTACAGGCTGAAGTTGAGGATAGACGGTGGGGGATTACAATGTTATAACCTCCACTGAGGAAAAATTGGGAGGTATTCCTTATAATATCAGGGAAAGCCTTGATTTTATTGCCATTATAGAAGCCTGTGGCCTAATGGACATGGGTTTTAGTGGCCATAAATACACTTGGTCTAATAATAGGGGCATTACTCAAAGGATCTGGAAAAGGCTTGATAGAGGGTTGATAAATGATAATTGGTTAGAACATATGCCTCAAACTACTATCACTCATCTTCCATCTACTGGATCTGATTACTGTCCTCTGTTATTGGAAATCACTAACAATGAAGGGAGTGATACAAAGTATTTTAAATTCCTTAATAGTTGGGTGGATCGCCCTAACTTTTTAGGAATTGTGAAAGCTTGTTGGGATAGGGAGGTGATTGGAAATAGTATGTGGAGATTTCACTACAAAATTAAAAGACTCTCTAATACTCTAAGCAAATGGTCCAAAGATGAATTTGGGGATATTTTCAAGACTGTTAGAGAGTTTGAGGGAAAGGTTAAAGAGGCTGAGGAAAAGTTGATCCTTAATAATAGTGCTACCAACAGGGAAACCCTTTATGAAATTAATGCTAAGTACATTAGATATCTTAAGTTGGAGGGTACTATTATGAAGCAAAAATCTCTGCTTCATTGGTTCAATGAAGGAGATACCAACTCCAAATTCTTTCATTCCTGGATAAGGGGTAGAAGGAGAAGGCTCTTCATTCATAAGATCTATGACAAGGGTGAATGGATCCAAGGGGATGATAACATTTGTGAGGCTGTTTGTGACTACTATCAGGATATGTTCACAGGGGAAAGTAAAAGCATTAATGAGGCAAACTTTGAATGCATTCCTAGAATGGTTACTCAAGAGCACAATGACAAGCTTACAACTCAACCTACCATAAAGGAATTACATGAAGTTGTCTTCTCTATGAACCCCAACTCTGTTGCAGGGCCTGATGGGGTAAATGGACAGTTTTTTCAGACATGCTGGCACATCATCAATCAAGACTTGTTGGGAGTGGTGTTGGCCTTTTTCAGTGGTCAGGAAATCCCCAAGTATTTTTCTCATTCTTGTATTGTACTGTTACCCAAGGTGAACAATCCTAGCAAGTTGAAGGAATTCAGACCCATTAGTCTGAGCAACTTCATTTGCAAGATCATTTCCAAACTTTTGAGTACAAGACTGAGCCACATTCTGCCTAGCTTGATCTCTCTCAATCAGTCTGGTTTTGTAAAGGGTAGGAATATTACTGAGAATATCATGCTTGCTCATGAAATCACTCATCAGATTAAAAAGCCTAATATAGGTAGCAATGTCATCATAAAACTTGACATGGCTAAAGCCTATGACAGAGTTTCTTGGGATTATACTTGCTTGGTCCTAAGGAAGATGGGTTTTGTGGAAAATTTCATTGATATGATTTGGAGAACCATGGCTAATAATTGGTACTCTATCATAATTAATGGAAAAAGATTTGTTTTTTTCAAATCTTCTAGAGGTTTAAAGCAAGGAGATCCCCTTTCCCCTGCCCTTTTTATTCTAGGAACTGAGATGCTGTCTAGATCTTTAAATGATCTCCATAATCATCTAGATTATCATGGTTTTTGTCATGGAGAAAAGGGGCCCCCAAGTGAATCATCTAATCTTTGCAGATGACACCATCCTGTTTACTTCAGGAAAGGCTAAATCTCTTAAGCTTATCATGCAGACTCTCAAAACCTATGAGCAAACTTCTGGCCAGTTGATTAACAGTGAGAAGAGTCACTTTATGGTTCATCAAAATGTGTTTGACAACATAAAGGAAAGAATTAAAAGGATCACAGGTTTCAAACATAAGCAAGGGATCACCAACTATCTGGGATGTGCACTCTTTGTGGGAAGACCCAGAATATCTTATTTTTCTGATCTTATTAATAAAGTTATTTGCAGGATTACAGGATGGCAAACCAAGCAATTAAATTATGGTGGTAGAGCTATTTTGATCAAGCATGTTTTCCAAGCTTTACCTATTCATTTAATCTCAGCCATTACCCCTCCAGCCACTGTAATTAAGCAAATACAGATGCTCATGGCAGATTTCTTCTGGGGATGGAAAAGTGACAGAAAGAAATACCATTGGACTTCCTGGAAGAACTTCAGCTTTCCTATTGATGAAGGAGGGGTGGGAATGAAAATTTTGAAGGATGTTTGTCTATCTTTTCAACATAAACAATGGTGGAACTTTAGAACTAAACATACTTTGTGGGGAGATTTCATCAAAGCCAAGTATTGCCAAAGGTCCAATCCAATCTGCAAGAAATGGGACTTTGGAGATTCACTTAATTGGAAGCACATGATTCAAAATAGGTGCAAGGTGGAACAGCACATTCAATGGAAGTTGAACTCAGGAAATTGTTCAAATTTTTTGGGACAATTGGACTGGGGGTGGACACCTTGCTCAATTCTCTAGCAACAGCCACATGTTTGACACCAGGAAAGTAGAAGATTTTTGGGAAGGCAGGCAATGGAACTACCAGATATTGATCCAACAAGCCCCCCCTAGTCAGCTGGCCACCATTCTGGCAATACATATAACTCAGCATCAAACTGCTGATCAAGCCTACTGGAAGCTTACCCCTAATGGCATGTTCACTTGTGCTTCAACATTGGAGGATATCAGGGCAAAAAGGTCCAAGGATCATTTTAGGACTCTTATTTGGCACAGGCATACACCATTTAAAGCCTCCTTCCTTCTTTGGAGAGCTTTAAATGGAAAATTACCTACCAATGAGAGGCTTGCTAAATTTGGGGTGGAACCTTCTAACTGTTTTTGTTGCAAGAACAGGCAGGTTCAGATACCATCAACCATATCTTTAACAGTGGTGGACTTGCCAAGGGAGTCTGGAGATGGTTTGCAAATGGAGCAGGGGTGGATATTAATCACAACTCTCTAAGGCAACTTGTCACTCAATGGTGGTCAATGAAACACACCAATGAAGCTCATAAACTCATCCTCCAAACCTCCCCAATACTAATTTGCTGGAATCTATGGAAACATAGATGTGAATGCAAATATGGAGGCAAAGCTACTAATGGTAACAGGGTCAGGTATTCAATCTATAATGATAATTATAAACTAATTAGATCTGTTTTTCCTCAGGTTAACTGGCCCCCTACTTGGTGTGGAATCATCCATTTGGCTGAAAAATGTACACATGTGACAAAGGTGCAGAAAGTAAGCTGGACAAGACCTCCTGATCAATGGATCAAAATCAACACAGATGGAAGTGCTATCAAAAATCCAGGACAGAAAGGAGTTGGAGGCATTTTAAGAAATCATGATGGCAGATTCATACTGGCATTCTCCTCACCCCTGGGAATTGGTACCAACAATTAAGCTGAAATAGGAGCAGCAATTTTTGGTGTTTCTTTGGCTTTGGAAATGGGATACAGAAAGATCATACTTGAAATGGATTCTTTACCCGTAGTCAACTGGTTACTCCAAAAAGCTACCACTCAATGGACTATCTGCAACCAGATAGACACATTGAGGAGTCTTCTAAATCAAATGCAAGAGGTCAGATGCACACATGTCTACAGAGAAGCTAACTGGGTGGCTGATGCCTTGTCTAAACACAGTCACAGAATTACCAGTCCGGAAATCTACTACACTGCTCAAGAGCTACCTAGAAAAGCAAAGGCCTATGTTCAACTTGACTTAATGGAAATGCCAACCTTCAGAAGGAAAAAAAAAAGAAGATCAAAGAACCTCCTTAAACATTCTAATGAATTTTCAACTAATCTATTATCATAATATAGCTTTTTTGAATAATTAAGTTAGTTTGTTTAATTTTTTAATTGTAAGGGAAGAGTCTCCCCCCTCTTTTATTACCTAGATTCTATGTGGTTTATAGAACTTAGGTTTATCTTATTGTAAGGTGAGGACAAAAATTCTTTGGAATTTGAATCCAAACCATCATAGTTTAGAGGTAAGGTTTATGTCCCCCTCATTGTAAATAACTTTTGGTGATATGGTATAGCCTAGGGGTGTTGCTTAGCCCCTACCCCTTTAAGGGGTTTTTAAAAAAAAAAGAAAAAAAAAGAAAAAAAGAAAAGACCAAAATACCAAAATCCAAATATTAAACACTAAACCATAGATTTTAAACGAAAATTCTTAACCCTAAAACCTAAAACCTAAAAAAAACCTAACCCCTAAACCTAACCCTATCGCTAATATGAACGCTAACCCTAACCCTATTCTTAATCCTAACCCTAAACCCTAAACCTAAAGGCCAAAATACATAAACCCTAACATTAAACACTAAAACCATAGATATGACAACACATATCCTTACACCAAACTCTAAAACCTAAAAAACATCCTAAACCCTTACCCTAACCCTAACATTAACCCTAACCCTACCATAAACCCTAAACCCCAAGACCAAAATACCAAAACCCAAACATTAAACACTAAATCATTGATATTAAACCTCAAATCCTAAACTCTAAACCCAAAAACCTAAAAAAACCAAAACCCTAAATGTATTACTAACCCTATCCTTAACCCTAACCCTAAATCTAAATCATAAACCCAAAACCCTAAGCCCAAAATACCAAAACCCAAACATTAAATACTAAACCATAGTTTTTAAACCTCAAATGATAAACCCTAAACCATAAAACCTAAAAGAAACCTACACCCTAACACTAACCTAACCCAAAACCCGAAACCCGAAACCTTAAGCCCAAAATATGAAAACCCAAACATTAAACATTACACTATAGATTTTGAACATCAAATCGTAAACCACAAATTCAAAAACCTAAAAAACACCTAAACCTTAACCCTAACCCTAACCCTAACTAAAACCCTAACCCTAACCTTAAACATAACCCTAACCCTAAACCATCAACCCGAAACCCCAAGACAAAAATATCAAAAACAAAACATTAAACACTAAACCATAGATTTTAAACCAAAAATTCTAAATCCCAAAACCTAAAACCTAAAAAAACCTAAAACATAACCCTAACCCTATCCCTAATATGAACACTAACCCTAACCCTATCCTTAACCCTAACCCTAGACCCTAAACCCTAAACCTAAAGTCAAAAATACCAAAACCCTAATATTAAACACTAAAACCATAGATATTACAACTCAAATCCTTAAAGCCAAACCCTAAAACCTAAAAACCAACCTAAACCCAAACTCTAACCCTAACCCTAACATTAACCCTAACCCTAACCTTTCAATATGCCCTAAACACTAACCCCAAAATATCAAAACCCTAACATTAAACACTAAACCATAGATATTACATCTCAAATCCTTAACCCCAAACCCTAAAATCTAAAAACTACCCTAAACCCTTACCATAACACTAACATTAACCCTAACCCTAACCCTACCATAAACCCTAAACCCTAAGTCCAATATACGAAAACCCAAACATTAAACACTAAACCATAGATTTTAAACCTCAAATCCTAAACCACTAACCCTAAAACCTAAAAAAACCTAAATCTTAACGCTAACACTAACCCTGACCCTAACCCTAACCTTAACCTTAACCCTAACCCTAAACATTTAACCCGAAATCCCAAGCCCAAAATACCAATAAACTAAACCATAGATTCTAAACAAAAAATCCTAAACCCTAAAACCTAAAACCTAAAGAAAACCTAAACCTTAACCCTAACCCTATCCCTAACACGTACCCTAACCCAAACCCTATCTTTAACCCTAACCCTATCTTTAACCCTAACCCTAAACCCTAAACTCAAAGCCCAAAATACAAAAACCCTTACATTAAACACTAAACCATAGATATTACAACTCAAATGCTTAACACCAAACCCTAAAACCTAAAAAAGAACCCTAACCCTAACCCTAACCTTAACATTAACCCTATCCCTACCATAAACCCTAAACCCCAAGCCCAAAATACCAAAACCCAAACATTAAATAATAAACCATTGATATTAAACCTCAAATCCAAAACCCTAAATAAAAAAAACTAAAATCCCCAAAACCCTAACCTTAACCCTAACCCTAACCTTAACCCTAAACCTAAACCATAAACCCAAAACCCTAATCCCAAAATATCAAAACCTAAACATCAAATATTAAACCATATATTTTAAACCTCAAATGCTAAACCCTGAACCATAAAACCTAAATAAAAACCTAAATTATAACCTTAATTTAACCCTAAACCTAACCCTAAACCATATACCCTAAAACCTAAGTCTAAAAAAACCCTAAGTCGAAAATAGGAAAACCCAAACATTAAACGCTAAACCAAAGATTTTAAACCTCAAATCCTAAACCACAAAACCTAAAACCTAAAAAAAAGCTAAACTCTAACCCTAACCCTATCCCTAACACGAACCCTAACCCTAACCCTATCCATAACCCTAACCCTAAACCCTAAACACTAAACTCAAAGCCCAAAATACCAAAACCCTAACATTAAACACCAAACCATAGAATTATAACTCAAATCCTTAACCCCAAACCCTAAAACCTAAAAAAGAACCTAAACCCTAACTCTAACCCACACATTAACCCTAACCCTACCATACACCCTAAACACCAAGCCCAAAATTCCAAAACCTAAAGATTAAACACTAAACCATTGATATTAAACCTCAAATACTAAACCCTAAATCCAAAAATCTAAAAAAAAACAAAAACCTAACCCTAACCTTAACCTTAACCCTAACCCTAACCCTAAACCATAAACCCAAAACCCTAAGCCCAACATATCAAAAAGAAAATTAGTTCTCTATCTAATTTATCTCACTAAGCCAAACGCTCCCTACAGCTAAATAACGCATCCCGCTCCAACAGTTAGTTTAGCCTGGCTGACAAGGCGCGTGAGCTGCCGACGGTACCTTCCAGACCACCGAACCAGTCCCTAAAAGGGCGCCTAGTGAAGACGATTTCATCCATCCATCAATCGCCTTTAAATTCGTTGTATAACTCTGCTAATTCGTAATCCGAATAACCGATGAACAGTGCAAAGTGGAGGAGTGGAGCTGAAAGGAACGTTGAAATTATTTCACAAGATGACAATAGGTTGAAAGAACAACAAGCTATCGGAAATGATTATACTCATTACGAACTATAACATACTTCAAAATCGAGGAATTCTACCCAGGTAATCGAGAGAAGTGATAAGGCAAATTTTGGGGTGGTCGCAGATGAGCTGCAAGATAGTTAATCCCAAATTCGAACCACTTCTAAGATGAATAGTGATGAAATACCCACTGGGGTTTACTCCCAAGAAGATGAGGTCCATCTTACACCAATATCAAGTGGAATTGATGGTCATATCAAGGAGGCTAAAATCTCCGGTGACCACTACAGAAGTCAAAGACAGGCTGATAGCGGGGGGATTAATGGAGAGAGGTCTAATAGTTATAATATCCAGCTCACTAATGGAGTTGACCACTTGACTCATAAACAAGATTTAGTTGAAGTGACTGAGCAAAATGCAATGAAAATGAATCCAAAAGGAGGAATAGGGAAAGCTGAAACCATGGAAGTTGTGTGTCTGATAAGAATCACCAAGATAAGAAGGGACAAGCTGCATTGGAAGTAATAGATTTAGAAAGTTCTTCTCAATTTTCAGTTGGAGTTATTCCGATGGATAAACTTCACACAATGTTGTAATAGCTCAAACAAGTATGCAGACAAAAGACATGGAAAAGGATATAAGGAACCAAAGACAAGAACACCAGCATAAGTCGATTAAATTAATGAGGAACAACGAGTAGGTAAGTATTCTAACATTGCTCCTAATTCTAATCATAATCAATTCAATACCATTGCTAGTGTTGGCCATGTGCATAATCATGCCATGGGAAATTTAGATGTTATGACTAATGATCAGATTCAGGGAGACACTGTCAAAAACATTGGTTTCCAAAAGGAACAAAATCAAACTCTTGTGAATGGGAAGGTGAGGCAATTGCATCAATCAGAGATGGGAAAAGGTGGTGAACAAAATACCTATCATAGAGAATTCCCTAAGATCTTTAGTAATTTTGATAAAAGAACCCCCCACCCCCAGTCCACAATTACAACCAAAATGCTACCACTTCCAAACCAAATGATTCTACCACTCCTAAAGTTCTTCCAACTAACAAGCAGGATCAGGTCATGGAACCACCTCCGTATACAGTGGTCCAAACATTGGCTTCTATATTGAGACACATCCATGATGCTCACAGTCCAAATAAAGTGTTAAAAACCAAACCTAGACAGACCACTAAACAAGGTCAACCATCAGTGATATTTGATATGCATGACTATATGCATACCCTTACTATGGACTGAAAATATACCTTGGTTGGGAAGTTTAGTACTACAATGCCTAAAGTAGAGTTGATATTCAACAGAATCAACGGTCAACATTGCTCACTAGAATGCTAAACATATTTTCATTGACCTCCAAAATGAGCTGGATTACAACACAGTGTGGACATAGCAGAGAATAACCATTGAGGGTGAACTCATGAGGACTCAAGATTGGAAAACTTTCTTTACTCCTGAAGAAGAGACACCTATTGTCCCTGTTTTGATCCTATTGCCAGGCTTACCCTGTCACTGCTACAAAAAACCTTTCCTCACTCCCTTATTGGAATTTGTAGGTAAGGTCTTATACTTGGATACAACCTCTATCAAAAGATCTAGGGCAGGGATGGATAAGGTTATGATGCAAATTGATTTGACAAAATCTAGGCCTATACATGTGAGGATTGGGCTACATAATGAAGATGATACCATAGGTACATGGCATCCTGTAGAATATGAGAACATTCCTCCCTATTGTGAATACTGCGACACCAAGCTCATTGTAACGTTCCGGAAAATCACATGTCTAATGAAGATACCAGTATGTCCTTAAGAAAGCCTATTGGGGGTACATAGGCACCCCAATGGCCAATATTGAGAAATATTGGGCATAATATAGAAAAATTAGTTAAGAGATATTAGCCAATTTTCTATATACGAATATGAAATATACTTTTTGGGTTGCCATACCCCAATCTAAGGTTGACGTTTAAGAAATGTACCTGCAATGAAGACCCTAAGCTAATAAAATATATGTCGTCCAACTCACAAAAGGTATGAGGCATCCAAGTGTCAAGTCTAGATACCATGGCACATGATCAATTAAAATGATCATGTAGATTAAGCAGTGCCCAAGGACATGGTGAGGGTCCTTGGGACAATAAGTAAACATTCCCAAATGAGCCATCAAGATAAATTAGTTAGGAAAGTGCAACAAACCCATGTGCAAGCACATGGGCATGACACATGAAGGAGCCGGCCAAGGGGGACCACGGAACCACCCTAACCGAATTCAATTAGGGCGGTTAGGGAAGACACGCACGGACGGGTCCCTCCATGTGCGACCAGCCAGCCTAACTAACTGTAAGTACTAACCAACTATCCTAACTAGACAACCAACCTATGACTAACTGATTGGAACCCCTAATGCACCCGACAACCTAGGACTTGGTCGGGTGGCACCTAATTAACTTAGGGACAACCTAGTACCTAACCTAGGATGGTCCAAAGTTGTTAGTTGTGGTCCTAGTGACTTAGGGGTGTTTTGGTAATTTCCTTAAGTCCCATATTTAATTAATTAGGCCATCAAATTAATTAAATTAAGCCTTGGTCAGCCGAACACTTAGTCAAAATTGCAATTGGCTAAGTCAATGGTCCTCCTATGTCTAGTCAACTTAGGAAGGGTATTTTAGTAATTAACTAATTAATTTATTAATTAAGTTAATTGAGTCTTAAGTTTTGTACCTAAACCTAGAATTCATTATCAAATATTGAAAACTCACAAAGCTAAGGCAGTAGAACGCAAACCGCAAAACGTAAGAATGCTAAAGGCAATTCTTGGGCGATTTCAAAGTAATTTTCAAGGGTTTCGTGTAGAGTGATCGTCGTAGATTCAAATCTACATAAGGTATGGGTTTATCTCCTGGACTTCTTTCTCCAAGAGAACTTTCTGTCCAGCAATTCAAAGATCTTGAAAACTAGGGTTGTTCCCGTATCATCGAACTCCTTGTCCCTAGTATCCTTTTTGATTCCATGTTGAATAGGTTAGAGATCATGTTGTTGGTATGTGGTACTGGCTGATCTTATGTGTAATGCTCTAGAATTATGAATGTCGATTAATCTATGAAGTTGTGATCGTATACAATTAAGTGCTTAAAACGTGAATCATGAATCGATGATGTGTTAGTTACACCGTTATTGTTTTAAGTGTTAAGGTGTTTGTCCGAATGTTGTCTTGTTGTTATTGTGATGTTATGACGATGCTAAAGTCATCAAATGTTAATATGATGATGTCCAATATGTCTTAAAAACGCTACCCTAAAGTTATGAACTAAGAATTGGCTCAAAGACATCTATGAAATCACATCTTGAATGAATTGACTATCTGATGCCAATAAAATTGGCTAACACTACTTTGTCAAAACGAATGTATGCTAATGGCTAGGAGCTTATGTAAATGATTGAAAGATTGGCTAAAGGTTCATACATATTCAATTTAAATATGAACATACGTAAAATTGGCGTATGCCAATAATAATGATTTGCTAAGTATAACATCCCAAATGTTGAGGCCAATACTAATCATATGCCAATCTTGTGTAGTTAGAATATCAAATGATATTATAAGCACTTCTAAAGTAGGTCAATGAATCCATAACCAAGGCATGTCATTCATTGGGACAACTTCGAACATGCTCTAAAAGAATGAACTATTAACATATGTAACTCATTGAAATAAGTGCTCATCGTCCATAAACGATGTAATGAATCTACTACACTAAAGTAAAGAAGTAACGTGAGTTATAAATAAATAAAGGGGTCTAAACTAAGTAAGTGACCAGAATGCAGTGTTAAAGTGTCACGCCTCAAACCCCATTAAGACGGACAGGCATCCGATGCCCTAATTGCCCGAGAGAACCAACCTACAACCTGTTCTTACTGTGCATATAACTATAACAACTGTGACAAGTTAACCTATGATGTCACAACCCGAAACCATACCCTAGAAGTTAGAGTACAATCTTGGATTGTAACCGGCGTCGTCGACCACTCGGAGGTCTAAGACAAGCCTCTCATATCATTCATCGCATATACATAATGAAAAGTAGTGCGAAATTAAAACTTTTCACAAAATATAACATAGTCTTTAATATCTCTTTCATATAAAAGAAATAGGAAATGCTAAGTCTCAATCTCATCATCTTAGACACAAGAATACTTGGGACACGGCCCATACTTCAATACGAAAATAGAAAGACATAGTCTATTACAATACTTCAAAGAAAACATAAAAGACATATGCCCTTGACTCAAGTGAGGACATACTTTCAACTTCTTATTGGATGGTCATTCTATATCCAAGTCTTCACTTCAAAATCCCTTCACCTACCAAGCACTCAAAATAGATAAAAGCATGGAATTAATACAACCACATATACTAAGTATGACATTATGCATAAAAATCATGAAAACAGACTTTATTGGAAATATGCATCTTTTCATTTTACAAATCATATTTTAATCATAATAAAATCATTAATAAATTTAGAAACACATAAGGAAGCAATTAATCAGGAATACTAAATTTAGGCATCACTTTACAGTAAGTTCAATTCACTTTACAGTGAATTGACTTCAGTGTTTCAGTGACTTACTAACTCCTTTAATAACCAACTTCTAGCATGTAATTCCCTCACTTAAAGTCATCCTAAGATTCATTTAAGTCACACAAAGAGAGACCGCCCATACACCCTCTATAGATGTGCCTAAACGACCCTTAAGATTACCTACAATGAGTTACATACATACTTACAAAGCAATCATAAACATCATTGTGAGATTTCTCTACCAATCATGAATCCTAAGTCTCCCATAAGTAAAATGTGAAGGAACCACCTATACAATCCCTTACACACACACTCAAGTGATCCTATAGACTCCTTATAGTAGAATCATTCTCACTAAATCACCAACCATAGGTGATATGACATTCTCTACCCAAAGGCTATCAGAAGACCTACTTAAGTAAATCAAGAAGATAACGTCCATAGTGACCTCTTCAAGATTACCTAAATAGTCATTAAGACTACCTAAGGCTTATATCATGTCTACAAGATTAACCAACTTTCCTAACTAGAGTCATCCTCAAGACTTCCAAAGATAAGACATGAAGAGATCATCCTTCCATGCCCTCCTCACACTTTAGCTAAGGAATGCTTAGCCACTTTAAATTAGGTACTCATTCATTTACATAGTTACTAACATAGGTCATTAGTTCATTAGTTCATTAAGACTCATAAATTACATAAGACACTCACATAATACATCACATAAGACACTCACATAATGGTCTTGGACAAGACCTAGGAAATTCCACATAACACCTTCAAAGCCTAGTGTGCAATGTCTAGATCGCGTCCCATACCACCACCTAAGCCTCATAAACTTATCTAATGCTAATAGGTATTCTACATGATGAGAATAGGCAATAACCGACATAGACCATGGTAGCAAGACATGGAATCCGGAGTTCTATCCTACTCCGATGAGGTTGTTCTACTTGCAAATGGTAGAACTTGGACACATCCCATGTAGGCACATGGTTAAGGAATATGAAGGGCTTCTTTGTATTCTAGTCTCATACTTAACTAGAACTACTTCCCTTGCCATACTCACTCGGTGCTAGCCTTCTTTCTCATAGAGTATTTCATACATTAGGTTTACATAAAAGGGTTCCATATCTTCTTCATAACCCAATTACATTTACCCAACCAAGGAAGGTCCACTAGGGCTACCTTACAATGGCGATAAGAATCTCAGGATGACTTTCCTAAGTGTTAATATGATGCCGTTCCATCCAACTAACCTTAAGTCCATCATTATTTTACTTTGAAGGATACCATAACGTCTTACACTTCAATCAATCTTAACCTTCCCCTTAAGTCAAGGTTTGCACATAAGAGATTCTCATAACATCATTTAAAGTCACATGTTATTCATACATTCAAGACTAAGAGTTATAACACCCTAAATCAAGACATCACATATCCATAATCATAGATACATCAAGCAAGAGATACAAGTCAACCAAGAGAAGACATCACATACTTCACTTTTAACACATAATACAAGTCATTCTAGAAACACCTCTAAAACAACCCAACCTCTTCAAGTCACCCTATATATCATCATAACATCATTAATATAATCCACATAGACTCATAAAGTCAAGTAGGAATAACCAAGACTTAACCTAACACTACACTCATAATGTCAAGTCAAAGTCTAACATGATCACTTAAGGCAACATAACTAGAAGAATACATATATGACTATATAACTTCACATGTAGATAGGTAGTGTCATGCTTAACATAATCAACTACACAAATAGCCACATAACTTCAAGTAGTTGCCAATAAGGCCTTGCTCATAATATTGCATAAAGTAACGCCGACAAGGCCACGTCAATTGCAAATAAAAACATAACACCGCTACCATTAGTGGACCATACCAAGCACAATAGAATCGAAGTATATTTAATATAAAATTAAAGAAAATGGGGCAGCATACCTTCATCCCCTCATCCAAACTTCAATTCAATGTTAAACCAACCAATTTAACATCACAAGGCCTTACCCATGGCCATGAACAATAATTCAAAGCAATAACCATAAAACCCAATGAATCTACATCAATTAAATCTAGGTTTAACAATCTATTATCAATTAGATATCAATTAAATACAATTCTTATATCATTATAAAGCCCATAAGAAACTACACAACAATTCATCAATATTAGCTTAGTATCAAGTAACCCAATAAGTAGCCAAAACTAGGGTTCATCAATTTACATGGGTTCATAGGTAATTTATGTTAAAATCATCAATACAATATCAATTAGATCATAATTCAATGTTTAGAAATCTTTTATGCAAGAACCCATGGTAGAATCCCAAAATTGGACAATTCACTTTAGAAAACTTTGAAAAACATCTTGAGAGTTGGGCTCCTTGATGAAATAAGTTTCAAGGATCAAAACCCATACCTCAAGGATGATAATTCTTCACTTTGATGAAGAATTTCGACACAAAAAACCCTCACCAAGCTTCCTCTTCAATAGGGTCTTCAATGGAGGTTTGGGATATTTTCTAAGTGTTTTGGGTTTTCAATTTGGAAGAATGAAGTCTTTAGGGTGTTAACTACTTATATAGTTAATTAAAATACCCATAAGACCCTCAAATAACTGTCCAACATTAAATTTAGTAGTGGGGTGAATTCACCCCTTAATTGGCAGCAGCATTTGCGCAGAACTCAGCTCGCGCAACGCCAGGCCCTTGACGGAGCGTCACAGGCACAACGGGGCGTCACAGCCCTCCATTGGTGGCTACAGTGGCTGGCCAAAGTTCCATCCTTCACCGAAGGCTAAGTACCCCATGACGGGACCCTGTGACGGGGCGTCACAGCCATGACTGGCCGTTGACTGCTCCGTCGCCAAGGTCTGCGTGGGACAACTTGCACACTGATTTTGGGTCCTTCTTCAAGGACCCTTTGATGGTCCTTGGGGATAATTTCCTATATGTTTCCAACCCAAATACGACTGTATATAAGCTTGATACCTATCACATGAAATTCATCCAAAACAAACACGTAAAGCTCAACGAAACTCGCCTAGATGTACAAGGTCGAATCAAGGCATATCTTTCGAACGCCTTGGACTTTCTTTGTCGTTTGACCTCCAAACTTCACGAAACCTTAACCACTGCCTATACATGATATATTAAATCTATTAAGAACCTTAAAACACCATGAAACACACATAAACACATATAACCACATTTTAGATATTTTGGTGACTTAGTCGTCAAACGTCTTAGTCGTCCCTTGACGTTTGACTTCCAACACCTCTAATACTTTAGCCACTGCCTATATACTATATTTTAGGAATATTTAGGATATTACAACACCAGTACCAACATATTAGGCTCTAGAGCACCTAAGCTATTTTTGAGGTATTACAATCTCCCCCACTTGGACAACATTCGTCCTCGAATGACACTTGCCACTCACCGAACACTTCCAAGATGAGAGACTCAACTAGCAGAACATAACCAAACCATACAACACATATCCAAGAGGAAAAAATCAACTTCACATAGTCCTGATATTCAAAACACAACAAGAAACTAGAAGACAATTCTATAACTCGTTAAGCTACAAAACTCACATGCTTTATTCCAAATTGTAAAAACTCATTTTTATACTCAATACCATACTCATATACATCAGTTTTAACTACATTACAATATTTTTAGGCAAACGAATCAATTAGTCATTTTCTCAAAAATATTGCAGCATGCAGTTTATAGAGCAACAGTGATTTTTAAGCCATTTTTTTAAAGCCATTTTTTTTCAAAAGTTCTAATTTTAGACAATTCACGATATAAACATGCTAATATACAAAGTAAAATCATATAAACACCTATTACAATTAAATCAATGCTTCGTAAAACACACAATGCAATAAGTAAATGAAATTCAATTTCAACCAAACTCCTATACATCATGCAAAAGCAACAAATTCAAGAACTTCTATCCCATCTACAAAGCATACTCCCCCACTTAGAAGGAACTCAAATCTTAACAAAAGAAAGAGAACTTACCAACATCATCATCACCCTCATTCTCATCCGGCTTCTCAACTCTAGTACGGAGTGCATAGAAACGCCTCTTAGTTGGAGCATCTTCCTTTGGAACACTAGGAGCAACTTGATTACCCTCTCTACCTCTAGAAGCAATCATAGGACAATCCTTAGCCTTATGTCCTTCCTTACCACAACCAAAGCAATTTTCGGTACCCAATAGACACTCTCCGTAGTGTTTCTTGCCACAATTGGCACAAGTAGGTTTGCCATCCTTGGAAGTACCTCCTTTCTCAAACCTCATCTTAGCCCTCCTAGGCTCTTCTTGTGATTGAACTCTTTTCTTGAACCTAGGTTGCTCTTGATCACTAGCAACACTCCTTTTCAAACTTCTAGCCATCCTCCTAATTTTAGACTCCTCAATAGATTGTGCATACACCATAAGTCTAGATAGGTTCATATCACCATGAAGCATAGAGGTACGACATTCTTCATTCACCAAGTCGGCTACTCCGGTACAAAAGCGACTCATTTCATCTCTTGGATTGGACACAAGAGAAGGAGCATACCAAGACAATGTTCAGAATTTCAAAGAGTACTCCTCAACACTCATATTGCCTTGCTTGAGATTAATAAACTCCTCCACCTTGACTTCTCTCCTCTCTCGGGGAAAGTACTTTCCAAGAAAAGCTCCCTTAAACTCTTCCCACTCAATAGGACCCGAATCCTCCGTCCTATTGTCCTTCCATTGAGTATACCAAATTTGAGAAACATTCCCTCAATTGGTATGAAGCTAATTCCGCCTTCTCTCTAGATGTAACCCCCATAGCACTCAACACCTTGTACACTTCATCAAGAAACTCTTGGGGATCTTCATCTACTTTGGAGCCAAGAAAGATAGGAGGATTCATCCTCACAAAGTCTCTCAACCTAGAAGTAATAGTTATCTTCACAACCCTAGGCATCATACTCAAATTGATTTGAGTAGTTATGGCTTGAGCTAAAGCCATCAAAGCCTCTCTAATCTCTTGAGTAGTCAACTCCGGATGAACCACCGGAACCTCAATACCTCCACCCACATTAGGAACATGATCATCTTGGGGAGGCACTTGATCACCTTGAGCACCTTGAGGAACTTGCTCAACTTGCTCAACTTGAGGAGGAATCTCCTTACTCACCCTCTCCTCTTCCAACCTTCTAGCGGCCATCCTACTAGTATTCATCTAATAGAAATAAAAGGAAACACATAGGAAGGATAATCATAACATTTACTCTACCGCACGACATAGGAGTAGAAAAGAAAGGAAACTCTATCGTCCTATAGCCTTTCGCCCATAGATGTGTCGCAACACACGCCGATGGTCAAGACTCTACTAGACGTGACTTGATGAGACTTTTTGATTCCTAAGACCACATTCACCAACCTATGCTCTAATACCAAGCTTGTCACAACTCGAAACCATACCCTATAAGTTAGAGTACAATCTTGGATTGCAACTGGCGTCGTCGACCTCTCGGAGGTCTAAGACAAGTCTCTCATATTCATCGCATATACATAATGAAAAGTAGTGCGAAATTAAAACTTTTCACAAAATATAACATAGTCTTTAATATCTCTTTCATATAAAAGAAATAGGAAATGCTAAGTCTCAATCTCATCATCTTAGACACAAGAATACTTGGGACACGGCCCATACTTCAATACGAAAATAGAAAGACATAGTCTATTACAATACTTCAAAGAAAACATAAAAGACATATGCCCTCGAGTCAAGTGAGGACATACTTCAACTTCTTCTTGGAGGATCCTTCTATATCCAAGTCTTCACTTCACAAGCCCTTCACCTACCAAGCACTAAAAATAGATAAAAGCATGGAATTAGTACAACCACATGTACTAAGTATGGCATTATGCATAAAAATCATTAAAACGGACTTTATTGGAAATATGCATCTTTTTATTTTACAAATCATATTTAATCATAATAACATCATTAATCAATTTAGAAACACATAAGGAAGCAATTAATCAAGAATACCAAATTTAGGCATCACTCTACAGTAAGTTCAATTCACTTTAAAGTGAATTGACTTTACGGTTTCAGTGACTTACTAACTCCTTTAATAACCAACTTCTAACATGTAATTCCCTCACTTAAAGTCATCCTAAGATTCGATTAAGTCACACAAAGAGAGACCGCCCATACACCCTCTCTAGATGTTCCTAACGACCCTTAAGATTACCTACAATGAGTTACATACATACTTACAAAGCAATCATAAACATCATTGTGAAATTTCTCTACCAATCATGAATCCTAAGTCTCCCGTGAGTAAAATGTGAAGGAACCTCCCATACAATCCCTTACACACACACTCAAGTGATCCTATGGACTCCTTATAGTAGAATCATTCTCACTTAATCACCAACCATAAATGATATGACATTCTCTACCCAAAGGCTATCAAAAGACCTACTTAAGTAAATCAAGAAGATAACGTCCATAGTGACCTCTTCAAGATTACCTAAATAGTCATTAAGACTACCTAAGGCTTAGATCATGTCAACAAGATTAACCAACTTCCCTAACTAGAGTCATCCTCAAGACTTCCAAAGATAAAACATGAAGAGATCATCCTTCCATGCCCTCCTCACACTTTAGCTAAGGAATGCTTAAGCCACTTTAGATTAGGTACTCATTCATTTACATAGTTACTAACATAGGTCATTAGTTCATTAGTTCATTAAGACTAATACATCACATAAGACACTCACATAATACATCACATAAGACACTCACATAATGGTCTTGGACAAGACCTAGGAAATTCCACATAACACCTTCAAAGCCTATTGTGCAATGTCTAGATAGCATCCCATACCACCACCTAAACCTCATAAACTTATCTAATGCTAATAGGTATTCCACATGATGAGAATAGGCAATAACCGACATAGACCATGGTAGCAAGACATGGAATCCGGGGTTCTATCCTACTCCGATTAGGTTGTTCTACTTTCCAATGGTAGAACTTGGACACATCCCATGTAGGCACATGGTTAAGGAATATGAAGGGCTTCTTTGTATTCTAGTCTCATACTTAACTAGAACTACTTCCCTTGTCATACTCACTCGGTGCTAGCCTTCTTTCTCATAGAGTTTTTATACATTATGTCACGACTGGAATCTAGACACCAGACGAGACCGGCGTCGTTGACCTCTCAGAGGTCGCAGACAAGCCTACTTACGTCATTCTTACTTTACATAGGTTAATATTTAGCGGAAAATTTGAAACTTTTTGTTTCTTAAACCTTACTTACTAAACATTTCTAATACATTTGTAATTTGTTCAACATCAACCATCTAATCATTAAGAGATAATCAAATGAAAGGAATAGTTCAATAAACATAAGTGTATAATTGCCAAAATGGCACCAATACATAGTCTGAATAAAATAAGAAAGAAACGCTAGTGGAACATTCTCCACTAGCTCAACTCCTAAACTAAGCTAGAACATAAACAGTAGCATCCTCGAAAGCATGAGGACCTACCAAAACCGAATGAATGCTGGACGTCCGGATAACTGCAGCGATGATCCTGTAGCTCTATCGTCCACCTGTGCCTGCACCTAAAATAGTAGAGTTTGTATAGGGTTAGTACACACTTGTACTAAGTATGGGTATATGCAAATACACACCAAGGACATGCATGAGAAAGAATAGCTCTTTCCTAACAACATGATTTTTGGAAGTCAAGTCAGTGGACTTGCCAAATTGAGATTTGGAAAGTTTCCTAATTTGGATTAGGAAAGTAAATGATCTTTCCAAATCTGGATTAGGAAAGTCAGTGAGCTTTCCAGATTTGGAATATGAAAGTTATGCCATGAGAATAACATACATCATCATACTTTTCACATTTTCACACAGCACATAACATTTACACATAGCACATATCATATAGCATACAGTACATTTTGCATGTAATGCATAACTTCGTTCATATCATTCATTCATATGCCATGAGACCTTGGAAACATGGACTTGACATTAAGACACCCCAGAAATGAGGGCTCAACATATGGACCTCAACTAGGGAGTCTTCGTTAGCAAACACAGAGTCTGCTTCATTCATTCATACGTACTTCATTTCATTTCGTTCATAGTCTAGTGTAACCACCGGTTATACCCAGGATGTAGTTTAAGACTATCATTAGGTTCGTTGTGCAATGACTAAGAATGACCTAATGTCATTACTTGAATCTAACGCACCTTTTGATTATCCTATGCTAACACCTTTGGTATTCATTCATTTCATTATGTGCATCATTTGAGGCTGGCCTCATTCATTCATTGGGAACTTTAACTTTAACCGACATAGATCATGTGAGCATCATGAAATCCAGTGTCTCCCCCACACCGAAAAGAGGTGGAATCACCGGCCAAAGTGATCCAATAACATGCTAGCGTACATGGGAATTTAACCCCGCCAGATCCCTATATTGGTAATATAGGTTCTAAGACTAGGAGATATAAGGAGACCCATACCCGGCAAGCTGGACAGCCTCATCTCATAAGAGTTACGTGAACCTCCGTCCTTCCCGAAAGAAGGCATCACCGCTCATAGCTAGTCTATCGGTGCTCAGTATAAAGTTCCATTTCATTCATCTCATACTTCATGGAAGTTGACTTCTAGTATGAGGATATCATAGCTCATTAGATGATTTCTCATCTCATCATTCGTATTAAGTGTGTTAAGCTCAATACTCTCATTAGAGTGTTCATAGAGACTGGTCTCTTCATTATCTTACACTCTCATAGGTGAATACATGTTATTAACATTTACTTAGGCTCATTTGAGATTACTCTCCTCATTTACATTAGCCTCATATCATGTTGTCACCACATTCATCATCATTTGCACCTTTGTTTTTCTTAATTATTCACCTCTTATTACGTGAATGTTCATTTCGTCATATGCCAATGCACTTGGCCGTTTGGTGTGTCTCACATCCTTACTTAACCCCTCTAGGGTTCATCATTTCATGTCATACATCTTAGGTTCACTTACTTTTGAACGTATGTTAGACTTATGAGTCTATACACACAAGCAATGAGGCTTCATTCATAGTTCGTTAAGTGATTCTTACATTCCTAAGATTATGTAGTACAAGACTTATGTATCTTGTATGTATGCCAAGATCTTGATTTGATTTAAGTAGGTGGCATTATTCTTGGATATTTTGTTCACGTATGGCTTATGTATCAATACGGAAGTTTGGGCAAGGAAACCCAAGTCCTGAATCAATTAGATATCATTTATATCTTTAATTGATTTTATTCTAATATTCATAACATTTTAATTCTAAGTCAATTCACAATGTTAACATTGAAGGATTACTTTTCTATTTAACTTTTTCCTTGCATTGGCCGATGGGTTGTGGGTTCAAGCCCCCACAACCCCATTTTCATTTTTCCTAAATTTGTTTCGGTCCATGTGAGACATTGGGACCCGAGGTCGAGTCCCCTCAGCCACACCTAAATTCTTCTTTATTTTCTTTCCCTTCCATTCGCTTAAGGCCGAGAGGTTGTGGGATCGAACCCCCACAACCTCTTTATTTTATTCTCCTTTTTAAGAGTTGACTGTTTGAGTTGACTGTGAGGTTGTGGGGTCGAACCCCCACAACCTCATTTTGTTTTTATTTTTATCTTCTCCCATCCGCATAGAGGTCGTGGGTTCGATTCCCACGCCTCTCATTTTTTTTCCTTTTCTTTGGGTTCTAACCGAGAGGGTGTGGGTTCGAATCCCACCCCTCTCATTTCTTATTTTTCACACTTATTTTCCCAGCCATGACACGGTTCGAATCCCCCTCACCATAATCTTTTTTCTTCTTTAATTTTGGGGGATTTTAACGGGGTGAGGTCACGGGTTCGACCCTCAATGACCTCACCTATTATTCCTTATTTTTCCTTAACATTTTATACAACTTAATTTGGCAGAGATATGTCAACATAGTGCTGGAAATTTAAGGTAAACTCTTTGCTCATTTTTATCTCCATTTATTCGAGAATTTATAGAGCAATACATAGTTCATTTGATACGTTCTTTAATACATTCTTTCACGAATTCTTAGTCAAGAGATTACTCCTCAATTCAGCCACACTTCATGTCACACGAATATCACAATTTACTTCAATTGGTGTACATAAAACAACAAACATAACATTAACAAATTTAAGCCTCTAGGCCGAGACTCAAATCATGTCATACATTCTTCTTAATTTTGAACACACAAATGGTTTGTCTTTTCATAAATTAATGTACATCCAACACATTCACATTCAGCACAAACATCACATAAACCTAAGTCTACCAGCATTCATACCAACCTACAAATTCGTTGGGAGCTAATGACAGGGACATGCAACGGGGAAAACAACCTTAGTTTTGAGCCGAATATTCTGAGTCCTAGGGGTCTCTTGGGAAAGGGACCAAGAGTAAGAACACCCATACCTTAGTTTTCTTGTTCAATCACTAGGATGCTGCCCAAGAACTTCTCCAAAAATCAGTCCAAACACCCAAAGTCACACCTTACCCGACTAGCGTAGTACGTTTTGCTTAACGTTACCAAATTGCTTTCTCTTTTGTGTTTTGCGTGTGAATTCTTCAAGCATGAAGAATTTTAGTTTTCTTTCTGATTTTTCTCACGTTTGCAGCCAGCAGAGAGTGTGAGAAAGAGAGAGATTAATCGTGAAAGAGAATGGGAGATAGGAGATAGTGGTCTATTAGAAGTAGGACTTGTGGGTAGGACTTAGTCAACTTAAATAAATAATTAAAATTAATAGAAATCTGATTTCTTTTTCCTAAATCAGTTAATATTAATTATTTATTAAAAATTAAGTTAATAAATTAAAATAAAAGCAAGTTAAATCTTGCTTCTAGTGGGGCTCGAACCCGAGTGACCCCATTTGCAAAAATGGGTCAATTCGGGTTGCCCCACCCGAAATGCCTTAAATTAATTAATTAATTAATTAATTAATTAATTCCTCAGGGTAATTACAATATTAGCTTGGAAAAGACCATTTTACCCTTGGACCCTCAAAACTTAAGATTTCTTCTTTTGAGTCCGGCAGAAACTCTTTTGATTAAATTTTCGTTTTCGCGAGCCTCACATGGTTGGTTCCAACCTTTCCAAGCTCAATTAACTCCCCAAGTTAGTTGGCTTGGTCGTAGTAAGGGTTCTGAGGTCTGGTTCTACGCGTATCAATACGTGTGGACCTTGGTCTAATCGCAAGCATTCTTGAAAAACCTAAGTCTTGATCCTATTCATTTTTAGGGTTGTTACATTATCCCCCCCTTAGGAACATTCGTCCCCGAATGACACTACTACTTCATGTTGTAATGCCAGTCAGATCATAATAAAAGCACTATACACAGTCAATCAATAGCAACAAAATACGGGGAGGTAAGGAAGCATAGGTTTAAGAGTATAAAGTCTAACCTCAAGAGCTGAAAAGGTGAGGGTAGCGGGCCCTCATGTCGGCCTCAGCTTCCCACGTAGCACCCTCAACAAGATGATTTCTCCACCATACTTTCACTGTGGCAATCTCCTTGTTCCTCAGCCGCTTGACCTATCTGTCTAAGATCTCAACCGGTACCTCCTCATAAGACAAGTCTTCATCAACCCCCAAACCTTCAACAGGTAAGATTGGTGCTGGATCACCTAGGCACTTCTTCAACATAGATACATGAAAGACTAGATGGACAGAAGCTAACTCTGCGGGCAATGCCAACTCATAGGCCACCTCACCCACACGCTTTAGGATTTCATATGGCCCAACATATCTCGGACTCAGCTTCCCTTTCCTACCAAATCTCATCACCCCTTTCATAGGTGATATTTTTAAGTAAACCTGGTCACCAACATCAAACTCTAAGGGCCGTTTTCTGTTATCAGCATATGACTTCTGCCGACTGTACGCAGTAGTCAACCTGTCCCTAATCATTCTGACCTTCTCTAAGGCCTCATGAATGATCTCCGGCCCCAAAATGGATGACTCCCCAACTTCGAACCACCCAACTTGAGATCTACACCTCCTACCATACAGTGCCTCAAACGGTGCCATCCCAATGCTGGAGTGATAGCTATTATTATACGAGAACTCTATCAAAGGCAGATGGTCATCCTTGTTACCTCTGAAGTCAATCACACACGCCCTCAACATATCCTCCAATGTCTGTATGGTGCGCTCTGCCTGCCCATCTGTCTGAGGGTGAAAGGCAGTGCTAAACTTCACCTGCGTGCCCAAGCTCTTCTGAAAAGATCTCCAGAAATGAGAAGTAAATTGAGCTCCTCTGTCTGAAATAATAGACAAAGGAATACCATGCCATCTCACAATCTCATCAATGTAGATGAGAATGTCATCAATGAATACTATGATGAAAGAGTCAAGGTATTCACGGAAGACCCTATTCATGAGGCCCATAAATGCAGCAGGTGCATTCGTGAGACCAAATGACATGACTAAAAACTCATAGTGACCATAGCGGGTACGAAAGGCTGTCTTTGGGATATCTCCATCCCTAACCCTAAGCTAATGATACCCTGAATGAAGATCAATCTTAGAGAAGAAACTAGACCCTTGGAGTTGATCAAACAGATCATCTATTCTGGGGAGTGGATACTTATTCTTTATAGTGACTTTGTTGAGCTGCCGATAATCGATACACATTCTAAGGGTTCCATCCTTCTTCTTTACAAACAACAGTGGAGCGCTCCAAGGGTATATGCTCGGTTGAATGAAACCCTTGTCAGCAAGATCTTATAACTGCAGCTTCAACTCTTTGAGTTCCGCTGAAGCCATTCTGTAAGGAGGAATTGAGATTGGTTTAGTATCGGGCTCTAAATCGATACCATAGTCAATCTCTCGAGGGGGGGGGGACTCCAGGTAAATCATCAGGAAACACATCTAAGAACTCATTCACTACAGGTACTGAGTCTATGGAAGGAATGTCATGATCTAAATCATTAACACTCACAAGATGACACAACAACCCCTTGGACATCATTTTATTGGCCTTAAGGTTAGAAATCAAGGGGTTAGGACGACTCGAATTGTACCCCTCCAAGACTAACTCTTCTTCATTAGGAAAGCGAAATCTCACCACTCTACTACGACAGTCCAAGCAAGCATAACAACTGTGAAGCCAATCCATGCCAAGAATAACATCAAAATCATGCATGGGTAACTCAACCAGTTTGCACACATAGTTTTACCACTCACAACTATTGGGCAATCTTTGTATACTCTATCAGTTCTTACATTCTCTCCTAAAGGTGTACTAACCACTATAGGATCATGTAGAACTTCAGGCAATACCTCAAAAGTAAGAGCAAGCAGAGGAGTTACAAAGGAAAGTGTAGACCCTGGATCAAGTAAAGCATAAACAGAAGTTGAGAACACTTGCAGCATACCTGTGACCACATCAGCGGACTTCTCCTGCTCCTCTCCGCCTTTCAGGGCATAGAATCTCTTCCTCTTAGGAGGCTCTGCTGCTGCTGCACTATGTGGATTAGGCCTAGGCTGAGTATTACCTCCAGCCTAACCTCTGTTCTGTGGGTAGTCTCTGACCATGTGTCCACTCTTACCACAACCGAAGCAGGCATTAGTGCCCTGTCTGCACTCTCCACTGTTAGCTCGGCCACACTTAGCACAATTCTTCTTAGTACGCTGCATCTCACCTCCATTTCCCTTCTTGGGCTCAGGTTTGCCTCCTTTAGGTGTAGCACTCCTCTGAGGATTAGAATTCCCAGAACTCTGTTACCCCTTTTTGAACCTTGGCTGCTCACGGACACCAAATTTATTCCTGTGGCCTCCATGACTGGGTCCTTCCTGATCTTGAGGCCTAGGCCTCCTAGCATCACGAACACCTCTCTTTCTGCGGCTGTCCTCTACCTGCTGGACATGTACCATCAACCTGGAAAGATCCATATTATCATAGAGCATAGCAGATCGACCCTCCTCCTCTAGGTCTCCATTGATTCCTGTGAGGAACCTGCTCATCTCATCTCTGCTATTAGAAACCAGGGAAGTAGCATACCTGGTGATTTCAACAAGATTCAGTATTATCCTCATTCTTGTTATTAAATACTTAGGGAAAATAACATACCTTGACAGCTTAACAAACTTCAGGGAATACTCCCTGACTGTCATATAACCTTGTTTGAGGTTGATGAATTCCTCAACCTTGGCCTCCCTCATCTCCCTGGTAAAGAATCTCTCCAGAAATGCTGTCTTGAATAGCTCCCATGTGACTGGTACTCCAACTAAGACACGGCTATCTTGCCACATCTTGCACCAAGTCTGTGCAACATCCTTGAGCTGATAGGAAGCCAGCTCAGCCTTCTCAATATCAGTGGCCCCCATAGCCACCAGGATCTTATGCACCTCATCTACAAACTCTTGAGGATCCTCCGATGTCTTAACCCCTGTGAAAATGGGAGGATTCATCCTCGTGAAGTCTCTCAGTCTGTCAGCCATGCTACGAACTGGTGGGTTCTCCCTCTGAACATCCTGCCGGTTGACCTGGGCAGTCATAGCCTGGGCCTACATAGTAATGGCCTGTGCTATTTGGGCCAAAGATGCCCGCACCTTAGCATCAGTCAACCCAGCTTGGTTAACTGGCATGGCCACTCCTTCAGCTGGAGCCTGGGGTAGATCCTGATTACCCCCAGCAGCTTCTCCTCCTCTCCTCTGACCATTCCCTCTTCTAGTGTTCATTTTCTGGAAAAACAAAAAGTATTGATGTTAGACACGCTCATAACACCAAAAATTCAGACATTCAAAAAAACACGATAAGATCAGAAGAAGGGAAACTTTCCTACGCATCATGCAGTCTCTGATCCAGGATAGTGGTGCACTTCACTACCATGACTTAGAAACTACTCAATGTGGTTGATGTGAACTTATTATTTTCATAATTTAACCTAGTGCTCTGATACCAACTTTGTCACGACTGGAATCTAGACCCCAGACGAGACCGGCGTCGTTGACCTCTCAGAGGTCGCAGACAAGCCTACTTACGTCATTCTTACTTTACATAGGTTAATTTTTAGCAGAAAATTTGAAACTTTTTGTTTCTTAAACCTTACTTACTAAACATTTCTAATACATTCGTAATTTGTTCAACATCAACCATCTAATCATTAAGAGATAATCAAATGAAAGGAATCGTTCAATAAACATAAGTGTATAATTGCCAAAATGGCACCAATACATAGTCTGAATAAAATAAGAAAGAAACGCTAGTGGAACATGCTCCACTAGCTCAACTCCTAAACTAAGCTAGAACATAAACAGTAGCATCCTCGAAAGCATGAGGACCTACCAAAACCGGATGAATGCTGGACGTTCAGACAACTGCAGCGATGATCCTGTAGCTCTAACGTCCACCTGTGCCTGCACCTAAAATAGTAGAGTTTGTATAGGGTTAGTACACACTTGTACTAAGTATGGGTATATGCAAGAACACACCAAGGACATGCATGAGTTTTGGAAGTCAAGTCAGTGGACTTGCCAAATTGAGATTTGGAAAGTTTCCTAATTTGGATTAGGAAAGTAAATGATCTTTCCAAATCTGGATTAGAAAAGTCAGTGAGCTTTCCAGATTTGGAATAGGAAAGTTATGCCATGAGAATAACATACATCATCATACTTTTCACATTTTCACACAGCACATAACATTTACACATAGCACATATCATATAGCATACAGTACATTTTGCATGTAGCACATAACTTCGTTCATATCATTCATTCATATGCCATGAGACCTTGGAATCATGGACTTGACATTAAGACACCCCAGAAATGAGGGCTCAACATATGGGACCTCAACTAGGAAGTCTTCGTTAGCAAACACAGAGTCTGCTTCATTCATTCATACGTACTTCATTTCATTTCGTTCATAGTCCAGTGTAACCACCGGTTATACCTAGGATGTAGTTTAAGACTATCATTAGGTTCGTTGTGCAATGACTAAGAATGACCTAATGTCATTACTTGAATCTAACGCACCTTTTGATTATCCTATGCTAACACCTTTGGTATTCATTCATTTCATTATGTGCATCATTTGAGGCTGGCCTCATTCATTCATTAGGAACTTTAACTTTAACCGACATAGATCATGTGAGCATCATGAAATCCAGTGTCTCCCCCACACCGAAAAGAGGTGATCCAATAACATGCTAGCGTACATAGGAATTTAACCCCGCCAGATCCCTATATTGGTAGTATAGGTTCGAAGACTAGGATATATAAGAAGACCCATACCCGGCAAGCCAGACAGTCTCATCTCATGAGAGTTACGTGAACCTCTGCCCTTACCGAAAGAAGGCATCACCGCTCATAGCTAGTCTATCGGTGCTCAGTATAAAGTTCCATTTCATTCATCTCATACGTCATGGAAGTTGACTTCTAGTATGAGGACATCATAGCTCATTAGATGATTTCTCATCTCATCATTCGTATTAAGTGTGTTAAGCTGAATACTCTCATTAGAGTGTTCATAGAGACTGATCTCTTCATTATCTTACACTCTCATAGGTGAATACAGTTATTAACATTTACTTAGGCTCATTTGAGATTACTCTCCTCATTTACATTAGCCTCATATCATGTTGTCACCACATTCATCATCATTTGCACCTTTGTTTTTCTTAATTATTCACCTCTTATTACGTGAATGTTCATTTCGTCATATGCCAATGCACTTGGCCGTTTGGTGTGTCTTACATCCTTACTTAACCCCTCTAGGGAACGTATGTTAGACTTATGAGTCTATACACACAAGCTATGAGGCTTCATTCACAGTTCGTTAAGTGATTCTTACATTCCTAAGATTATGTAGTACAAGACTTATGTATCTTGTATGTATGCCAAGATCTTGATTTTGATCTAAGTAGGTGGCATTATTCTTGGATATTTTGTTCACGTATGGCTTATGTATCAATACGGAAGTTTGGGCAAGGAAACCCAAGTCTTGAATCAATTGGATATCATTTATATCTTTAATTGATTTTATTCTAATATTCATAACATTTTAATTCTAAGTCAATTCACAATGTTAACATTGAAGGATTACTTTTCTATTTAACTTTTTCCTTGCATTGGCCGATGGGTTGTGGGTTCGAGCCCCCACAACCCCATTTTCATTTTTCCTTTATTTGTTTCGGTCCATGTGAGACATTGGGACCCGAGGTCGAGTCCCCTAAGCCACACCTAAATTCTTCTTTATTTTCTTTCCCTTCCATTCGCTTAAGGCCGAGAGGTTGTGGGATCGAACCCCCACAACCTCTTTATTTTATTCTCCTTTTTAAGAGTTGACTGTTTGAGTTGACTGTGAGGTTGTGGGGTCGAACCCCCACAACCTCATTTTCTTTTTATAAAATCTTCTCCCATCCGCATAGAGGTCGTGGGTTCGATTCCCACGCCTCTCATATTTTTTTTATTTTATTTTTCCTTTTCTTTGGGTTCTAACCAAGAGGGTGTGGGTTCGAATCCCACCCCTCTCATTTCTTATTTTTCACACTTATTTTCCCAGCCATGACGCGGTTCGAATCCCCCTCACCATATATTTTTTTCTTCTTTAATTTTGGGGGATTTTAACGGGGTGAGGTCACGGGTTCGACCCTCAATGACCTCACCTATTATTCCTTATTTTTTCTTAACATTTTATACAACTTAATTTGGCAGAGATATGTCAACATAGTGCTGGAAATTTAAGGTAAACTCTTTGCTCATTTTTATCTCCATTTATTCGTGAATTTATAGAGCAATACATAGTTCATTTGATACGTTCTTTAATACATTCTTTCACGAATTCTTAGTCAAGAGATTACTCCTCAATTCAGCCACACTTCATGTCACACGAATATCACAATTTACTTCAATTGGTGTACATAAAACAACAAACATAACATTAACAAATTCAAGCCTCTAGGCCGACACTCAAATCATGTCATACATTCTTCTTAATTTCGAACACACACATGGTTTGTCTTTTCATAAATTAACGTACATCCAACACATTCACATTCAGCACAAACATCACATAATCCTAAGTCTACCAGCATTCATACCAACCTACAAATTCGTTGGGAGCTAATGACAGGGACATGCAACGGGGAAAACAACCTTAGTTTTGAGCCGAATATTCTGAGTCCTAGGGGTCTCTTGGGAAAGGGACCAAGAGTAAGAAGACCCATACCTTAGTTTTCTTGTTAAATCACTAGGATGCTGCCCAAGAACTTCTCCAAAAATCAGTCCAAACACCCAAAGTCACACCTTACCCGGCTAGCGTAGTACGTTTTGCTTAACGTTACCGAATTGCTTTCTCTTTTGTGTTTTGCGTGTGAATTCTTCAAGCATGAATAATTTTAGTTTTCTTTCTGATTTTTCTCATGTTTGCAGCCAGCGGAGAGTGTGAGAAAGAGAGAGATTAATCGTGAAAGAGAATGGGAGATAGGAGATAGTGGTCTATTAGAAGTAGGACTTGTGGGTAGGACTTAGTCAACTTAAATAAATAATTAAAATTAATAGAAATCTGATTTCTTTTTCCTAAATCAGTTAATATTAATTATTTATTAAAAATTAAGTTAACAAATTAAAATAAAAGCAAGTTAAATCTTGCTTCTAGTGGGGATCCAACCCGAGTGACCCCATTTGCGAAAATGGGTCAATTCGGGTTGCCCCACCCGAAATGCCTTCAATAAATTAATTAATTAATTAATTAATTAATTCCTCAGGGTAATTACAATATTACCCTTGGCTTGGAAAAGACCATTTTACCCTTGGACCCTCAAACCTTAAGATTTCTTCTTTTGAGTCCGGCGGAAACTCTTTCGATTAAATCTTCGTTTTTGCGAGCCTCACATGGTTGGTTCCAACCTTTCCAAACTCAATTAACTCCCCAAGTTAGTTGGCTTGGTCGTAGTAAGGGTTTTGAGGTCTGGTTCTACGCGTATCAATACGTGTGGACCTTGGCTAATCACAAGCATGCTTGAAAAACCTAAGTCTTGATCCTATTCATTTTTAGGGTTGTTACACATTAGGTTTACATAAAACGGTTCCATATCTAGTTCATAACCCAATTACATTTACCCTACCAAGGAAGGTCCACTAGGGCTACCTCACAATGGCGATAAGAAGATCATGATGACTTTCCTAAGTGTTAATATGATGCCGTTCCATCCAACTAACCTTATGTCCATCATTCCTTTAATTTGAAGGATACCATTACGGCTTACACTTCAATCAATCTTATCCTTCCCCTTAAGTCAAGGTTTGCACATAGAGATTCTCATAACATCATTTAAAGTCACAGTCATTCATACATTCAAGACTAAGAGTTATAACACCCTAAATCAAGACATCACATATCCATAATCATATATACATCAAGCAAGAGATACAAGTCAACCAAGACAAGACATCAAATACTTCACTTTTAACACATAATACAAGTCATTCTAGAAACACCTCTAAAACAACCCAACATCTTCAAGTCACCCTATATATCATCATAACATCATCAATATACTCCACGTAGACTCATAAAGTCAAGTAGGAATAAGCAACACTTAACCTAACAGTACACTCATAATGTCAAGTTAAAGTCTAACATGATCACTTAAGGCAACATAACTAGAAGAATACATACATGACTATATAACTTCACATGGAGATAGGTAGTGTCATGCTTCACATAATCAACTACAAAAATAGCCACATAACTTCAAGTAGTTGCCTATAAGGCCATGCTCATAATATTGCATAAAGTAACGCCGACAAGGCCACGTCAATTGCAAATAAAACACATAACACCGCCACCATAAGTTGACCATACAAATCACAATATAATAGAAGTATAATTAATATCAATTTAAAGAAAATGGGGCAGAATATCTTCATCCCCTCATCCACACTTCAATTCAATGCCAAATCAACCAATTCAACATCACAAGGCCCTTACCCATGGCCATGAACAATAATTCAAAGCAATAACCATAAAACCCAATGAATCTACATCAATTCAATCAAGGTTTAACAATCTAAGATCAATTAGATATCAATTGAATACAATTCTTATATCATTATAAAGCCCATCAGAAACTACACTACAATTCATCAATATTAGCTTAATATCAAGTAACCCAATAAGTAGTCAAAACTAGGGTTCATCAATTTACATGGGTTCAAAGGTAATTTATGTTAAAATCATCAATAAAATATCAATTAGATCATAATTCAATGTTTAGAAATCATTTATGCAAGAACCCATGGTAGAATCCCGAAATTGGACAATTCACTTTACAAAACTTTGAAAAACATCTTGAGAGTTGGTCTCCTTGATGAAATAAGTTTCAAGGATCAAAATCCATACCTCAAGGATGATAATTCTTCACTTTGATGAAGAATTTCGACACAAAAAACCCTCACCAAGCTTCCTCTTCAATAGGGTCTTCAATGGAGGTTTGGGATATTTTCTAAGTGTTTTGGATTTTCAATTTGGAAGAATGAAGTCTTTAGGGTGTTAACTACTTATATAGTTAATTAAAATACCCATAAGACGCTCAAATAACCTTCCAACATTAAATTTAGAAGTGGGGTAATTTACCAATTGACCCCTTAATTGGCAGCAGCACCTGCGCAGAACTCAGCTCGCGCAACGCCAGGCCTTTGATGGAGCGTCACAGGCACAACGGGGCGTCACAGCCCTCCGTTGGTGGCTACAGTGGCTGGAAAAAGTTCCATACTTCACCCAAGGCTAAGTTACCCACGATGGGACCCTGTGATAGGGCGTCACAGCCACGACGGGCCTTTGACTTCTCCGTCGCCAAGGTCTGCCTGGATAACCTGCACACTGATTTTGGGTCCTTCTGAAGGACCCTTTGATGGTCCTTGGGGATAATTTCCAGGATGTTTCCAACTCAAATACGATCGTATATAAGTTTAACACCTCTCACATGAAATTCATCCAAAACGAACATGTAAAACTCAACGTAACTCGCTTAGACGTACAAGGTCAACTCAAGGCATATCTTTCGTACCCCTTGGACGTTCTTGGTCGTTTGACCTCCAAACTTCACGAAACTTTAACCACTGCCTATACATGATATATTAACTCTATTAAGAACCATAAAACACCATGAAACACACATAAACACATATAACCACATTTTAGACATTTTGGTGACTTATTCGTCAAACGTCTTAGTCGTCCCTTGACGTTTTACTTCCAACACCACTAATACTTTAGCTATTGCCTATATACTATATTTTAGGCATATTTAGGACAATAGGACACGAAGACCAACATATTAGGCTCTAGATCACCTAAGCTATTTTCGAGGTATTACAGATGCAGCGATACAAAACAACATAAGTAGGTCCTCAAGTTATATACAAGACTTGGTTGTTGAGGCCATAACTCCTTAAGACACAAATGAACCATGTACATACATCTACAAAGCCTCTAAAAGATATAATACTAGAGTAGGTAGGGACTGACCCCGCCTTACCCTTAACTAAGATATAATACAAAAATGAATTTACCAAGGACTCAATAAAGCTCCGAATCAACTTGGAGCTCACCTAAAGTAGCAGAGTGTCGTGTGATCCTACTGAGGAGGTCTACTAGCTGGAGTACCTGTGCCTGCAGCATAAATGCAGCGTCCCCAATAAGGGACGTTGGTACGAAAAATGTACTGAATATGTAAGGCAATAGGATATGTAATATGAGAGCTCAAATGAAATCAAGTAGCAACATATGAGTGCATAGATTAGAAGAGAAGACCACCTTTTATTACTCTTGTGGGATTAAGTAAGTTACATTCTTTTCATTACTTTTCTGTATGTTATAATCTTTGTTGGGCATGTGATACAAGTGACCAACTGATAAGTGGTAAAAGACGATGAACCATGCTAGGTGTATTAACCTCTGGGATGCGGTCCTCATAATTACACAACTCGGGATCGACCCATGCTAGGCTTTCGCCCCTGAGATGCCACCCTTCTATACCAATAGGGATCGGCCCATGCTAGGCTTTCTCCCCTGAGCTGCCACCCTTAATTATATTGATTTCTTCACTTAGATTCTTTAATCCTTGAGATTGTTGTTTATCAGTTCATAACTCTTTTGATATGTTATTTTGGTGGTCATAATCATTTTGGAGATATGGAAGTACGTACCAGTAATAGAAGATATGAAAATAATACTTCAAGGAAATAACAATGACATAAGAAGCTATGTAACATCAACACATTACTTCAAGAGATTAATGACACAATTGACTTCAAATAACAAGAAGGAGGATTCACAGACTTGCTTTTGCAATTACCATTTTTATACCAGCACATGGGGGATAATTACACAAGTATAAAACAATGAACAGATAATGAATTAGTTCTATGCACTACGGAGAGAAGGAAAATATTGTTAACTATTTGGAGATAGTACGCTGCCACTATGTTTCCTTTTCTAGGAATAGAACTTATGAGATTCACTTCATGATATTAATTGCAGGTGTCAGATTTCATGCCAAAGGCATATAGAATCGAATAGCCTTACATACCTTATCCTCACACTGATATACCATCACTATTCATCCTCCCCTTTTTGGTTTTAATCTACAATTTAAGTCATGGTAAACTAAAATTAGCAGCTATCACACCGTGAGCCTTGTAAAACAGTAGCTAACTTTGACTGATAATGATCCCATACAGCCCTTAACATAATGTGTATCACCACACCCTCATTCTCTGTCCATCACATACATTTTACATCCTTTTCCCAAGATTAACCAAGCTGCGCCAACAGTAATATACATAGAAGAACCCCAAATATTCTTTATCATACAACCAAGTATTGAACTCACCCCCCCCCCCTTGAGTTCTTCATGAAAGCACACCACTAATTCCTCACTCAAACTCATACATAAGGAAGACAATAATGGAGAAGTCACCTTACCTCAATTTCTGCAACTTCTCCTTATAACTTGAATTCTTTTAGAATTTCAGCTTCCCTTCACACTTGAATCAAAGAAGAAAGGTATTTTAATAACTAAGGAAGTGAGTAGTAGCTGCTGGAAATATTCTTCCTGTGTAGTCATATTAGAGAATGAATAACATGTTTTCCTAATTATCCAAGGGAGAATTAAGCTAAATCCATGAGTTTTCACTTACCTTGGTTTGCAGGTATGAGGGTTTCTTTAAGAACCCTAGAAAACTTTAAGGCTGCTGGTTTAATCCTTAACAGAAAAGAGAGAGAGAGAGCTGGAGTTAAATTTTATTTTTATGTGTTAAAATGGGTGAAGAATATCTGCTCATATTGGATATGTATAGAGCTTTATTGACCACAAAAATATCTTCTAGAACCTCTTTTTTTTGGGGTCCATTTTCATCCACTAATTGGTCTAGTAGGTGATGCACCTGCTTGTGTACCTCAAGCAGCTCAAAAGGTCAAACTAGGTGATGCACCTAGTTGCTTTCACTTGGGCTTTATCCATATTGGGCCTTGGCAGATTTGGCTGCTGGGATTTCTTTAAGATTTTATTTTCATTTAATAGATTTGGGCTTCAAGTTACAGCCCATTAATATAAGCCTAAATCTGGTCCATCAAACTTGGCCCTCTAACTATATTAAATCTTAAGTAGGTGATGCAACTGCTAGCTTAAATTAAGCCAAGCAAGCAGCTCAATTATTTTATTTCAATTTCTAAATGTTAATCCCTTGTTCTTCAACTTAGCACTTAACTTTTAACTTTAAGCTCAATTACCACCTTAATATATCTACTTAAATACTTTCCATCAGAGTTAACTTGGAATACACATGCTGAATCGTGCAAGGCGTTACATAACCTTTTGAGCTAGTTTAAACCAACACTAACCATATAAGAAACATGATCTCTCACCTACATTATAAGTCTATGTCAAGTATCACATGAATAGAACTAGCATATACATAATTCAGGTCGTCACATCCTTCCCCCCTTAAAAAATTCGTCCTCGAATGTTAGCAATGTTGTCTAGCCCAAACAAGTTCAATCCTAAGTTAGTACTACTATCAATCACATTGAACATATAAACTTATACTTACTTGTCAACGCCTCCACTAACATTTTGATCTTTCTCACCAGTCTGGAAGAGGTGAGGATACTTCAATTTCATTGCTTCTTCCGATTCCCTTGTAACTTCTTCTACGTGTTGGTTTCTCCATAGTACTTTTACAGAAGCTACTTCTTTATTTATTAACTCCCTAACTTGTCGATACAGAATAGCAATGGGTACTTCTTCATAAGTGAGATCTCCCATAACTTGTACATCTTCAGTAGGAGTAATACAAGATGGGTCACCTAAGAATTTTCGTAGCATTGAGACATGAAACACCGGATGAACTGATGAAAGCTCTTGTGATAGCTCTAACTCATAGGCTACTTGGCCGAATTTTTGGATAATCTTATATGGCCATATATTGCGTGGACTCAGCTTTTCCTTTTTACCAAACCTCATTACCCCTTTCATCGGAGAAACCTTCAAGAACTCCCAATCCCCTATAGAAAATTCTAGTCCTCTCCTTCTAATATTTACATATGATTTACGTCAACTTTGAGCTATTTCTAGCCGCTGCTGTATCACTTTGACTTTTTCCATAGCTTGATGAACAAGATCTGGCCCACATAAGGCAGTTTCACCTATTTCGAACCATCCAATTGGTGATCTGAACTTTCGACCATATAAAGCTTCATAAGGTGCCATTTAATGCTCAAATGGTAGTTATTGTTATAAGAAAATTCAATAAGTGCTAGGTGATATCCCAGCTACCCTTGAAATCTAATATACAAGCTCGCAGCATATCCTCAAGTGTCTTAATTGTACGTTCTGCCTGACCATCCGTTTGAGGATGAAAGGCTGTACTTAGATTCACTTGTGTTCCCAAATGCTTTTTAAATGACTTCCAAAAATTTGCAGTGAATTGAGATCCTCTATCAGATATTATAGAGATTGGCACTCCATGTAGTCGAACTATCTCTTTAATGTACAACCTCACATACTCTTCAGTTGTATAAGTGCTATTCACCGGCAAGAAGTGTGCTTCTTTGGTAAGTCTGTCAACTATTACCCATATGGAGTCAAGATTATGAAATGAGCGAGGCAAACCAGTAACAAAATCCATGTTGACCATGTCCCATTTTCAAATTGGAAGTTCTATACGCTGCATGTAACCTCTGGGATTTTGGTGTTCTACTTTTACCTGTTGACAATTTGGACACTGAGCCACGGATTCTGCAATGTTCTTCTTCATGTCAACCCACCAATACATTTCCTTCAAGTCATGATACATTTTAGTTGACAATGAACAAAGTATCTTGAATTATGTGCTTCCATCATGATCCTCTTTCTTAGTTCATCTATATTAGGTACACACAATCTGTTTTGACATCGAAGTACTCCGTCTTTCTTAAGCTCAAATTCCTTTCTCATACCATGTAGTACATTCTCTTTAAGTTGTAAAAGAATTGGATCAGTGTACTGCTTCTCTTTCACTTCCACTACTAATGAGGATTGTGCCGCACTTTGCACAATAACCCCTCCGTCTTGAGATTCAAGAAGGCGAACACCCAAGTTCGCTAGTTGGGACAGATCCTTAGTCATTCCTTGTCTTTCCACAGACTTCCCATAAGTGCTTGCCATTATTTTACGACTTAAAGCATCAGCTACTACATTAGCTTTACCGGAATGATATAAGATGTCAATGTCATAATCTTTTAATAGCTCCAGCCACCTTCGCTGCCTCAGATTT
This sequence comes from Solanum sitiens, assembly GCA_016801875.1. Taxonomy (NCBI): domain Eukaryota; kingdom Viridiplantae; phylum Streptophyta; class Magnoliopsida; order Solanales; family Solanaceae; genus Solanum; species Solanum sitiens. The sequence continues at coordinate 163,927 of JABWTJ010000808.1, forward strand.
AAGTCCTTCTGCTTAAACATATATTGCAAGCTTTTTTGATCAGTGTATATATCCACATGAACTCCATACAAGTAGTGGCGCCATATCTTCAAAGCAAACACAACTGTTGCTAGCTCTAGATGATGGGTTGGATAATTTTTCTCATGTGGCCGCAACTACCTTAAGCCATAAGCTATAACTTTACCATGCTGCATCAATACACAACCTAATCCCACTAAGGAAGCATCACAGTACACTACATAGACTTCTGTACCTTTTGGAAGTATTAACACAGGTGTAGAAGTTAATTTACTCTTCAGCTCTTGGAAGCTTCTTTCACACTCATCGCTCCACTGAAACTTGTTTTCTTTGTTAAGGATGTAGCCATGGAAGAGAATCCTTAAACAAACCTTCCATAAAAACCTGCCAATCCAAGAAAACTACGGATCTTCGTAGGCGTTGTAGGTCTTTGCTAGTTTTTCACGGCTTCTATTTTCTGGTTATCAACCCTTATTCCTTCCTCAGATACGATATGACCTAGGAATGCCACAAATTTCAACCAGAACTCACATTTAGAGAACTTTGCATACAATTTACGATCACAGAGAATTTTTAAAACCTGCTGCAAGTGATTAGCATGATCCTCTTCCGATCTTGAATACACCAAAATGTCATCTATGAACACTATCACGAACACATCTAAAAATGGCTTGAGCACCCTATTCATCAAATCCATAAAAGTTGCTGGTCCATTTGTTAGCCCTAATGACATGACTAAGAACTCAAAATGACCATACCGTGTTTGGAAAGCTGTCTTAGGTATATCTTTGTCCTTGACCCTCACTTGGTGATAACCTGACCTCAAGTCGATCTTTGAAAAACACCTAGCACCTTATAATTGATCAAACAAATCATCAATTCTACGAAGGGGATATTTTTTCTTAATCGTTACCTTATTCAACTACCGGTAGTCGATACACATTCTTAACGAGCCATCTTTTTTGCGTACAAATAAAACTGGTGCTCCCCATGGGTACATACTAGGCCTTATGAATCCTTTTTCTAATAAGTGTTTTAATTGCTCCTTCAAATCTCGTAATTTGGCCAGAGCCATTCTACACAGAGGAATTGAGATAGGTTGAGTATCTGGAAGCACATCAATACCGAATTCTACTTCTTGTTCTGGAGGATAACCTAGAAGATCTTCACGAAACACATCTGGAAATTCATTTACCATCGGAATGGATTGAAGGGTACATGGCTCCGCATCTACGTTTTTCACTCTAACCAGATGGCATATGTATCCTTTGGAAATCATCTTCTTTGCCTTAAGATAAGAAATAAATTTACCTCTTGGCGCCCCAATGTTACCTTTCCATTTGACGACTACCTCTCTTGGAAACAGGAAATGCACTATCTTAGTTCAGCAATCTACCATGGCGTAACAAGAAGCTAACCAATCCATACCCATTATAACATCAAAATCTACCATGTCTAGCTCAACAAGGTCAGCTAATGTATCGCGACCACAAACAGTTACAATGCAATTACGATAAACCCTTCTAGCTATAATAGACTCACCAATCGGTGTAGATACTTCAAATGGCTTCACTAATAATTCTGGTGTTCTTTTGAACCTACCAGCAATAAATGGTGTAACATATGATACTGTAGACCCCAGATCAATTAATGCATATACAATATGTTAAAAGATGGACAATGTACATGTAACCACATCCGACGAGGCTTCTGAATTTTGTCGATCCCCTAGTGCATATGTGCGATTCTGACCTCCACTAGAACTAGATGCTCCCCTAGATTCTCTACCACGACTTGTAGGCATATGTAGTCCCCTACATAAAGAAGGGGTTGATGAGGTCTACGCAACAACTGATCTAGTTGGTTGTGCAATGCCACCCACTCCCCTATGAGGGAAGTTTCTCATCATGTGCCCTGGTGTACCACACCACAATAAAACATCCGTCCCAAACCTGCATGCACCTAGATGATTCCTCCCACACTTGTTACAAGGCTGTCGTGGAGGCCTTGATTGGCTCGTACTTCCCTGCTCTTGATGACTCGCTATTTGTGAGCCTTGTCTTTCACTTCTTTGCCCAAACTGTTGCCCCTAAACCCTTGGAACCGTGGTGGAGCACTAGATGTATAGTGTAAAGATGATGACCTAGGTGGTCTATTAGAGAACCGAGGCCTAAACTCACCTTGGGATGGTGTAAACTGCCCCATAGATCTGGCCCTCTTAGAATGCCCTGTTTCCAACTCTTGTGTCCTTCTTCTTTGCCTTTGATCCTCCAACTTTTGCGCAAAAGCCTGCATCCTTGCTATATCCATATCTTTATTCAATGAAGCAATTGTACAGTCTCTAACCAGATATGAATCTAATCTATCCACAAATCGATGAACTCTATCCTCCATAGTAGCTACTACATTAGGAGCATACCTGGCCAAGGAATTAAATTTGAGACTATACTCTCTCACACTCATATTTCCTTGGTGGAGATTTAAGAACTTATCCGCACGGGCCTCTCGGATCTCCAATGGAAGATAATGGTCAAGGAATGCGTTTTTGAACTCTTTCCACGTAGCTGAAGGTGCATCTATACCCCTAGATTACTTCGAAGCTTCATACCACAATATAGCTACACCCTTTAATCTGTATGCAGCTAGCTCAAGTTCTTCTTTACCACTTACATGCATAATATCCAAAGTTTGTTTGATCTGATCTATAAAGTCTTGGGGATCTTCATTAGGATCTGACCCGATAAATGATGGAGGGTCCAAGTTAAGAAAATCACGTATCCGTGTTCCAACTGATCTATCTACACCACTAGTACCTGCAACTGGACCTTCTTGCCATTGGCCATGACCAGCAACTATACGAGTCAATAATTGGACTGTATTCCTCAAATATTGCTCGGTAGCATTGATAGGGGGTTTCCTGAGGTTTATCTTCCCTCCATAGTTCTTCAAGAGATAGAGGCGTCGGGGAAGTCTGCGATACAGACTCATCTTGAGCCCCACTTTGAACAGCTTGACTTGGTGGTGGTTGGCTGGTCCCTTCTTGGGTAGCCACATCTACTCGTTTACCAGTACTTTTACTCTTTCTCGTAACTGGCGTATTTTCTATAATAAAACAATTGAGAATTTAGATATAATTCACCTACAACACTGGTTCTATCGCACGATCTAAGAAATGAAAGAAATGAGACAACTCCTACATGTTCCGTAGCCTCCTGTTTATAGATGTGGTGCGCAGCACATCCATAAGCAAGACTCTACACAGAAATGGCTTTGTAGACTCCCTAGGATGACCTACTCTAATACCACTTTTTTGTCACGTCTCAAAACCCATTAAGATGGACAGGCACCCGATGCCCTAAAGGCCCGAGAGAACCAACCTCCAACCTGTTCTTACTGTGCATATAACTATAACAATTGTGACAAGTTCACCTAGGATGCAGCGATACAAAACAACATAAGTAGGTCCAAAAGTTATATAAAAGACTTGGTTGTTGAGGCCACAACTCCTTAAGACACAACTGAACCATGTACATACATCTACAAAGCCTCTAAAAGATAGAAGACTAGAGTAGGTCAGGACAAACCCCGCCTTACCAATACCAAAATGAATTTACCAAGGACTCAATAAAGCTCCGAATTAACTTTGAGCTCACCAAAAATAGCAGAGTGTCGTGTGCTCCTACTGAGGAGGTCTACTAGATGGAGTACATGTGTCTGCAGCATGAAATGCAGTGTCCCCAATAAGGGACGTCAGTACGAAAAATGTACTGAATATGTAAGGCAATAGCATATGTAATATGAGAGCTCAAATGAAATCAAGTAGCAACATATGAGTGCATAGATTAGGAGAGAAGACCACCTTTGCTTACTCTTGTGGGATCAAGTAAGTTACATTCTTTTCTTTATTTTTCTGTATGTTATAATCTTTGTTGGGCATGTGATACAAGTGACCAGCTGATCAGTGGTAGAAGAGGATGATCCATGCTAGGCGTATTAACCCCTGGGATGCGGTCCTCATAATTACACAACCTGGGATCGGCCCATGCTAGGCTTTCAACCCTGAGTTGCAACCCTGCTATACCATTAGGGATCGGCCCATGCTAGGCTTTCTCCCCTGAGTTGTCACCTTTAATTATATAGATTTCTTCACTTAGATTCTTTAATCTTTGAGATTGTTGTTTATCAGTTCATAACTCTTTTGAGATGTTATTTTGGTGGTCATAATCATTTTGGAGATATGGAAGTACCGACCAGTAATACAAGACATGAAAATACTACTTAAACAAAATAAAAATGACACAAGGAGATATCCAACATCAACACATTACTTTAAGAGATTAATGATACAATTGACTTCAAACAACAAGGAGGAGGACTCACAGACTTGCTTTTGCAATTACGATCTCTATACCAGCGCATGGGGGATAATTACACAAGTATAAAACAGTGAACAGATAATGAATTAGTTCTATGCACTATGGATAGGGGGAAAATATTGTTAACTATTTGGATATAGTACGCTCCCACTACGTTTCCTTTTCTAGGAATTGAACTTATGAGATTCACTTCATTGATATTAATTGCAGGTGTCAGATTTCATGCCAAAGGGATATAGAATGGAATAGCCTGACATACCTTATCCTCGTACTGATATACTATCACGATTCATCCTCCCCTTTTTGGTTTTAATCTACAATTTAAGTCATGGTAAACAAAATTAGCAGTTATCACAACGTGAACCTTGTAAAACAGTAGCTAACTTTGACTGATAATGATCCCATACAGCCCTTAACATAATGTGTATCACCACACCCACATTCTCTGTCCATCACATACATTATACATCCTTTTCCCAAGATTAACCAAGCTGCGCCAACAGTAATATACATAGAACAGCCCCAAATATTATTTATCATACAACCAAGTATTGAACTCACCCCCCCCCTCCCTTGAGTTCTTCATAAAAGCACACCACTAATTCCTCACTCAAACTCATACATAAGGAAGACAAAAATGGAGCAGTCACCTTACCTCAATTTCTGCAACTTCTCCTTATAACTTGAATTCTTTTAAAACTTCAGCTTCCCTTCACACTTGAACAAAAGAAGAAAGGTATTTTAATAACTAAGGAAGTGAGCAGTAGTTGCTGGAAATATTTTGCCTATGTAGTTATATTAGAGCATGAATAACATGTTTTCCTAATCATCCAAGGGAGAATTAAGCTAAATCCATGAGTTTTCACATACCATGGTTTGCAGGTATGAGGGTTTCTTCAAGAACCCTAGAAAACTTTAAGGCTGCTGGTTTAATCCTTAAGAGAAAAGAGAGAGAGAGAGATAGCTGGAGTTAAATTTTATTTTTATGTGTTAAAATGGGTGAAGAATATCTTCTCATATTAGATATGTATAGAGCTTTATCTACCACAAAAATATCCTCTAGAACCTCCTTTTTTTGGGGTCCATTTTCAGCCACTAATTGGTCAAGTAGTTGATGCACCTGCTTGTGTACCTCAAGCAGCTCAAAAGGTCAAACTAGGTGATGCACCTAGTTGCTTTCACTTGGGCTTTATCCATATTGGGCCTTGGCAGATTTGGCTGTTGGGATTTCTTTCAGATTTTATTTTTATTTAATAGATTTGGGCTTCAAGTGACAACCAATTAATATAAGCCTAAATTTGGTCCATCAAACTTGGCCGTTTTAACTATATTAAATCTTAAGTAGGTGATGCACCTGCTAGCTTAAATTAATCCAAGCAAGCAGCTCAATTATTTTATTTCAATTTCTGAATGTTAATCCCTTGTTCTTCACCTTAGCACTTAACTTTTAACTTTAAGCTCAATTACCACCTTATTATATCTACTTAAATACTTTCCGTCAGAGTTAAGTTGCAATACACATGCTGAAACGTGCAAGGCGTTACATCTCCTTCCGAACTAATTTAAACCAACACTAACCATACAAGAAACATGATCCCTCACCTACACTATAAGTCTATGTCAATTATCACATGAATAGAACTAGCATATACATAATACATGTCGTCAGATAAAGAAAGTGAGACAAGTCTTACTTACACCTAAGCTACTATGTTAAAAGAATACTCATGAATGAAGGTGTTAGAATGTGTGAGAATAGTCTCATTAACACCTAAGGATGATATGTAAGGACAATTCAAATTTCATCAATGTAAAGAAAGGATGAGATGTAAGGACAATTCACATCTCATCAATGTAAAGTAAGGATGATATGTAAGGACAATTCACATTTCATCAATGTAAAGTAAGGATGTTATGTAAGGACAATTCACATTTCATCAATGTAAAGTAAGGATGACAAGTCATCAAAAAAGTAGGTAAATCTCAATCTAGAAGTAAGCTTCCATAATGCTTGAGTCAACTCTAAAAGATAAAGAAGATAATGAAAGTGAACACAACACCGATAGACTAGTTATGAGCATGTGATTGCACGTGTAAGTCTCATGCAACGAGGCTACCACCTAGGTGGATAAGTAGTCTCATTAAGTACCTAGTCTTCGAACTATGTCAAGCCAACATAGGAACTAGCCAGTGGTTTCCACCTAAGTGAGCTAGGCATGTACGGTTTCACCTTGGCCGGTGATTCCACCCCTTTTTGGTGTTGGCAAGACACATGATTTCATGTTTAGCTCACATGATCTATGTTGGTTAATGCTCATGATATGTTCTTGGTTCACTACAGCCGTGAGTCACTCCTTTTCGGTAGAGGAGTGAACACTTGAGATGGATTCGCCTTACCCAGGGATCACTCATTTCCATGTGTGGGGCAGACGCTGGATTCCATAAGTAGCTCACATGGTCTAGATTCATTTTGACCAGTGAATCACCCATTTTCGGTGTGGGGCAGACACTGGATTTCATGTTAGCTCGCATGATCTTATTCCCTATGATGTCTCAATGAAAGTGAGAATGAATGATGATGATGATACGTATGTTCAAAGTGAGCAATGATGAAGAGCTTAAGAATGTCAAGTGCCAATATCACACTCATGAAGTTTCAGCAAATAATGGGCACAACCAAATAAGATTGGCTTATAATGACTTCTTATATGATGCCAATAAACGAAAGTAGAAACATAATGTTAACTAAATACCTCATAACTTCCCTAACATGAAAGTATTGAAATATTTGGCATAGGAATATAGAATGGCTTACGAGATGTTAATGAATATATAGTGTAAAGAATGACTCACTATAAGGTAGGGAAATCATTCCTTAGTCCTTGGTTTACTTACATCGATTCATTGTGGGTATGGGATTACAATGAATCATTTCACTTGTAAGTAAAAACATAGGACTTAAGGAAATATTGAACTACACAATAAGAAGAAGAAAAATACTGAAAATAAAACTAAGTGTGAGAATGGGAGCTCTCCGGTTGGGGTTGATCAAAATTTCAAATATTCGCCCGAGTTATTCTAAAATTATATTGATGATACTAATATCATGTAATCATATAGAAAATGAGTTGTGTGCTTTTAATGCATTAAAATACATCATATTCATACCACAATTCACAACTAACGAATTAGGAAAGTCTAATGACTAGACTTTCCATAAATGGCATGTTGCTTAGGAAGAGCTTTCATTGATAATGCATATCTTTAGTTGTATGTGTTCTTACACCCATACTTAGTTCAAGTAGTGTACTAACCCCCTACTATTTATTATTTTTATAGGTGCTGGTCAGAGAGCCGATTAACGACACTTACATCGGTTTGGTCTTCAGCGTTTTCTCCAGACCATTTGGTAGGTCCTCTTGATTTCGAGGATGCTACACGCATTATTCCAGCTTTAGATATAGACATAGCTAGTGGATTTTATCCCTAGCGTTTCTTTCACATTTTATTTCGAACCTTTTGATGTAAGGCCGTTTTGGCAACTATTTATGATATATTCATCTTTAGTTTCGAATTGATTATTTATGATTAGATGGTTGTCTATTGATGTTGAGCTTATTATATAATGTTTAATACGTAATGACTATATGAAGTCTAATTAAACTTCATACATATAAAAAGTTTTAAATTTTACGCAAATTTAACTAGATGAATGTGATGAATGCAAGATGAGGCTTGTCTGCGACCTTTGAGAGGTCAACGACGCCGGTGGCGATTCAGATTCAAGAATCCGTGTCGTTACAAACTTGGAATCAGAGCATAAGGTTAAATTTCCTAGAATATAAAGCTCAACACAACCACATTACGTATTTTCTAGCTTATGGTTGTGAAGTGTGCCACAATCATGACTTAGAGACTATGCGATGATAGGAAATTCTCCCTTCTTCTTACTCTTTATCGCGCCATGTAGAGTTGTGATATTTTATGTCATTTTGAGGATCTAACTCTCTTCTTGTGTGTACGTGTAGAAAATAAACACAAGGAGGAATGCCGCAAAGAGAGTTGAGAAAGCAGCTGCGGAAGGAAATCAAGCTCCTCCTCAAGCCCCGGCTTCTGCTGAACAAGTGCCTGTCAACCCAGAGGGGTTGACGGATGGTGAAGTGAGGAATGTTTTGCTGCAGATGTCACAGGCCATCACGACTCAGGCTCAATCCATCACGGCTCAAGCCGCGAGAGAGGGTACTCCCAGAGAGAACCCGCATGCTAGTACCATGGATAGTAGGCTGAGGGACTTCACCAGGAGGAATCCCCCAGTACACTACGAGTCCAAGACCAATGAGGATCCTCAGGAGTTCGTAGATGAGGTCCACAAGATTCTTTGTGCCATGGGAGTTGATGAGGAGGCAAAGGCTGAGTTGACTGCATATCAACTCAAGGATGTGGCACATGTTTGGTACCGGATGTGGGCTGATGGCCGAGCTAGAGGAGATGTTCCCATCACTATGGATGTTTTCAAGAATGCCTTGTGGTAAGTGTGGGCGTTCGCATGGAGGTGAATGTTTGGTAGGTACTAACACCCGTTTCGAGTGCGGAAAAAGTGGACACATGGTCCGAGACTGTCCTCAATTGAATAATCAAGCCAAGGTAAATGCTCAGCCTCGGCCGAATACAAATGCTGAAGCCGAACCTCCCAAGAGGAACATGTTCTATTTTCTGAAAGGTAGAGAAGAGCAAGAGAAGTCCGCTGATGTAGTCACGGGTATGTTGCATGTCTTTACTTTCCCTGTGTATGCATTGTTAGATCCAGGATCCACTCTATCATTTGTCACTCCATTGATAGATAGTAGATTTGATGTGCTTCCTGAAATCATGCGTGATCCAATTTTAGTAAGTAATCCCATAGGGGACGGCATTAGAGCGGAGAAAGTGTACAAAAATTGCCCAATTAATGTCCTTGAAATAGTAACTCACGCTGATCTAGTGGAGTTAGCCATGCTCAATTTTGACATAATCTTGGGTATGGATTGGCTTCACAAGTGTTATGCCACAATAGACTGTCGAAACAATGTAGTGAGGTTTCATTTTCCAAATGAGTTAGAACTTGAATGGGAAGGGCGTGGTTCAAGTCCAGTCGGCCAAATTGTTTCAAACTTAGAGGCCAATAAGATGATAGCTAAGGGGTATTTATACCACTTAGTTAGAGTCAATGACTTAGATCAAGAAGTCCCTTCCATAGATTCTGTGTCAATAGTGAATGAGTTCCCAGATGTCTTCCCGGATGATTTTCCAGGAGTCCCTCCTGAACGTGAGATTGACATTGGTGTTGATTTAGATCCCAACACCAAGCCAATTTCTATTCCCCCGTATAGGATGGCACCATCTGAACTCAAAGAGTTGCAGTTGCAGTTAAAAGATCTACTTTATAAGGGCTTCATCCAGCCGAGCATATCCCCATGGGGTGCTCCAGTGTTGTTCGTAAAGAAAAAAGGACAGAACCCTTAGAATTTGCATCAATTATCGGCAACTCAACAAAGTCACTATAAAGAATAAATACTCTCTTCCCAGAATCGACGATCTGTTTGACCAACTCCAAGGTTCAAGTTTCTTTTCCAAGATAGACCTTCGGTCAGGCTACCATCAGCTTAGAGTGAGGCGAGAAGACGTCCCTAAGATGGCTTTTCGTACTAGATATGGGCACTATGAGTTTCTGGTTATGTCTTTCGGTCTCACTAACGCACCAGCCGCGTTTATGGACCTTATGAAGAGGGTCTTTCGTGAGTACCTTGATTCCTTCGTCATAGTATTCATAGATGACATTCTCATATACTCTAAGTCTAAAGATGAGCATGAGGTACACTTAAGAAAGACATTGCAAGTACTAAGAGAACATCAGTTGTATGCAAAGTTCAGCAAATGTGAATTCTAGTTGAGATAAGTGACCTTTCTTGGTCATGTTGTGACCGACCAAGGTGTTGAAGTGATCCTAAGAAGGTTGAGGCGGTGAAGCATTGGCCGAGACCCCTTATTCTTACAGATATTCGGAGCTTTTTGGGTTTAGCCAATTATTATCGCAGGTTTGTGGAAGGGTTTTCCACTATTGCTTCACCATTGACCGCATTGACAAAGAAGAAGGCGAAGTTTGAGTAGTCCGAGAAATGTGAAAAGAGTTTTCAAGAGCTCAAGGACCGACTCACTTCGGCCCCAGTGTTGACATTGCCGAGAAGTGGTAAGGGGTACGTGGTACATTGTGATGCTTCTCGAGTAAGTTTGGGATGTGTTCTCATGCAGAATTGTAAGGTGATTGCATACACATCAAGACAATTGAAAATCCACGAAAAGAACTACCCTACTCACGATATTGAACTAGCCGAGGTTGTCTTTGCGTTGAAGATGTGGAGACATTATTTATATGGTGTACATGTTTATGTGTACACTGACCATAAGATTCTTCAGTAAGTATTCACGCAGAGGGAGTTGAATCTATGTCAGAGGAGATGGCTATAACTTCTCAAGGATTATGATATGAGTGTGCACTATCACCCAGGTAAGGCCAATGTGGTGGCCTATGCATTGAGCAGACTGAGCATGGGCAGCGTTTTACATATTGATGATGAGAAGAAGGAGCTGGTTAAAGAGGTGCACCAATTGGCAAGATTGGGTGTACGACTGACAGATGCACCAAGTGGGGGTGTTTCGATTTACTCAAGTTCTGAATCCTCATTTGTTGTAGATGTTAAAGCCAATCAACACCTTGACCCAGTACTCATGGAGTTGAAAGACTCGGTATTGAGTAAGTTGAATGAGTGATTCTCGTTAGGTGGAGATGGCGTACTCATATATCAAAACAAATTATGTGTGCCCAATGTGAATGATTTGAGGTCAAGTATTTTGGCAAAAGTTCATGGTTCCCGATATTCCATCCATCCAGGTGCCACCAAAATGTACCAAGACCTTAAAGAGGTCTATAAAGGAATGAAGAGAGATAACTCTAAGTTCATGGAGGAGTGTCCGAACTGCCAACAGGTTAAGGCCGAACACCTTAAGCCGGGAGGTCTCACTCAGACGATTGAGATCCCAACATGGAAGTGGGAGGCTATTAATATGGATTTTGTGGTTGGTCTGCCAAAGACTAGGAAACTACATGATTCCATTTGGGTTATTGTTGACAGAATGACCAAGTCCGCTCACTTCATACCTGTGAAGTTTACCTTCAAGGCGGAAGACAATGCCAAGCTTTATATGGATGAGATAGTGAGATGGCATGGGATTCCTCTATCTATTATTTTGGACAGAGGGGATCAATTCACTTCTCATTTTTGTAAATCTTTCTAGAAGAGTTTGGGTACACAGGTGAAGATTATTACTACTTTCCATCCGCAGACAGATGGGCAAGCAGAGCGTACCATCCAGACCCTTGAAGACATGTTGAGAGCATGTGTAATTGACTTCAAGGGGAGTTGGGATGATCACTTGCCGTTGATAGAATTATCTTACAATAATAGCTACCATTCCAGTATTGGAATGGCACCTTTCAAAGCATTATATGGCCGAAGATATAGATCTCCGATTGGCTGGTTCAAAGTAGGAGAATCGGCCATCCTTGGTCCCGAGATCGTGCATGAGGCAGTGAAGAAGGTGAAGATGATTAGGGATAGATTGGCTAATGCTTACAGTCGTCAGAAATCCTATACAGATAACCAAAAGAGCGCTCTTGAGTTTGAGGTGGGTGATCAAGTCTACCTGAAGATATCACCCATGAAAGGGGTGATGAGGTTTGGTAAGAAAGGCAAGTTGAGTCCGAGGTATATAGGTCCTTATGAGATCTTGCAGCGAGTGGGAAACGTTGCATACGAGCTGAAATTACATCAAGACTTGGCTTCTGTTCATCCAGTGTTTCACGTTTCTATGCTTAAGAAATGTCTAGGCGATCCAGCATCCATCCTGCCTGTTGAGGGGTTAGGATTTGATGAGAACCTTTATTATGAAGATTTTCTAGTCGAAATTTTAGATCGCCAAGTGAAGCGGCTGAGGAACAAGGAGGTTGCCACCATGAATGTCCTATGGCGAAACCATCTTGTTGAGGGAGGTACGTGGGAGGCCGAGGACGATATGAGATCCCGCTACCCTTATTTGTTTAGATCTTAAGGTTAGCTATTCTCTTCCTAAGTCTTATTTGTGTTATAGGAAACTCTAAGTTCAAGTGCTTTAGTCGATTAGGTGTGATAGGCTACTAATCGTATGTCCTATAATAGCACTATGTGAGTTAAAATTAAGTCATGTTTGCATTTCATGTTGCTGTTTTTGTCTAGCATAGACATGATTTTTGTATGGCATGAGTTGTGATGTGCATTAAGTTAAGTGTGATTGAGAAGGAAATTCCTCAATCTCAAATATGAAGCTTCAGATAAGCTTGAATGTGATGCATCATCCAAATAAGTGTGAATAAGATATTCACAAAAGAGAAAAGTTTAAGCATGATAAAGTAATATTCAAAAATCATCCTCTTTGTTTAAATGATGTATAAGTGTCATTCGGGGACGAATGTTCCTAAGGGGGGGATAATGTAACATTCTGGAAAATCACATGTCTAATGAAGATCCCAATATGTTCTTAAGAAAGCCTATTGGGGGTACATAGGCACCCCAATGCCCAATATTGAGAAATATTGGGCATAGTATAGAAAAATTGGCTAATATAGATATTAGCCAATTTTCTATATACGAATATGAAATATACTTTTTGGGTTGCCATACCCCAATCTAAGGTTTACATTTAAGAAATGTACCTGCAATGAAGACCCTAAGCTAATAAAATATATGTCGTCCAACTCACAAAAGGTATGAGGCATCCAAGTGTCAAGCCAAGATACCATGGCACATGATCAATTAAAATGATCATGTAGATTAAGCAGTGCCCAAGGACATGGTGAGGGTCTTTGGGACAATAAGTAAACATTTCCAAATGAGCCATCAAGATATATTAGTTAGGAAAGTGCAACAAACCCATGTGCAAGCACATGGGCATCACACGTGAAGGAGCCGGCCAAGGGGGACCAAGGAACCACCCTAACCGAATTCGGTTAGGGAGGTTAGGCAAGACACGCACGGGCGGGTCCCTCCATGGGGACCAGCCAGCCTAACTAACTCTGTCACGACCGGAGTCTAGAACCCAGACGAGACCGACGTCGTTGACCTCTCAGAGGTCGCAGACAAGCCTACTTACGTCATTCTTACGTCATCTAGGTTGATTTTAGAGGAAAATTTGAAACTTTTTGTTTCTTAACATACTTATTAAGCATTCTCATCATTACATAATTGTTCACCATCAACCATCTAATATTAAGATCATCAAATGAAAGAAATAGTATAATATAGTAATAAAGATGTACTTGCCAAAATGGCACTAATACAATGTCTAAATAAAACAGGAAAGAAACGCTAGTGGAACATGCTCCACTAGCTAAAGCCTATATCTAAGCTAGATAGTAACCATAGACATCCTCGAAAGCATAAGGGCCTACCAAGTCCGGATGAAAGCTCCACGTCTGGATAACTGCAACGTCAACGTGTACGCTCTAGCGTCCACCTGTGCCTGCATGTAAAATTGTAGAGTTGTATAGGGTTAGTACACACTTGTACTAAGTATGGGTATATGCAAGAACACACCAAGCACATGCATGAGAAAGGATAGCTCTTTCCTAACAACATGATTATAGAAAGTCAAGTCAGTGGACTTGCTAAATTGAGATTAGGAAAGTTAGTGAACCTTCCAAATTTGGATTAGGAAAATCAGTGAGCTTTCCAAATTTGGATTAGGAAAGTCAATGAGCTTTCCAAATTTGGATTAGGAAAGTCATGCCATGAGAGTAACATGCATCATCATAATTATCATATTGCACACATCACATAACATCTTACACATAGCACATATCATATAGCATACAACATATATCATCTTTTATAACATTCATTCATATGCCATGAGACCTTGGAATCATGGACTTGACATTAAGACTTTCCAAAATGAGGGCTCAACATATGGGACCTCAACTAGGGAGTCTTCATTAGAAAACACCGAGTCTGCTTCATTCATTCATACATACTTCATTTCATTTCGTTCATAGGCCAGTGTAAACACCAGCTATACCTAGGGTGTAGTTTAAGACTTTTATCGTGTTTGTTGTGCAATAATCAAGAATAACCTAGTGTCATTACCTGAGTCTAGCTCACCTCTTGATTTTCCTATCCTAACACATTTGGTATCATTCATTTCATTATGTGCTTCATTTGAGGATGGCCTCATTCATTCATTGGGAACTTTAACTTTAACCGACATAGATCATGTGAGCATCATGAAATCCAGTGTCTCCCCCACACTGAAAAGAGGTGGAATCACCGGCCAAAGTGACCCAAAACAAGCTAGCGTACATGGGAATTTTACCACGCTAGATCCCTATATTATCAGTATAGGTTCGAAGACCAGGAGATATAAGGAGACCCATACCCGGCAAGCCGGACAGTCTCATTCATAAGAGTTATGTGAACCTCTGCCCTTCCCTAAAGAAGGCATCACCTTTCATAGCTAGTCTATCGGTGATCAGTAAAAAGTTCCATTACATTCAACTCATACATCATGGAAGCTGGCTTCTAGTATGAGGACATCATAGCTCATTAGATGATTTCTCATCTCATCATTAGTATAAGTGTGTTAATCTCAATACTTTCATTAGAGTGTTCATAGAGACTGGTCTCTTCATTATCTTACACTCTATAGGTGAGTACGTTTTGGTAACATTTACTTAGGCTCATTTGAGATTGTTCTCATCTTTAACATTAGCCTCATATCATGTTGTCAGCACATTCATTAACATTAGCACATTTGCTCTTCATAATTACTCACCCCTTTTTACGTGAATGTTTATTTCATCATATGCCAATATACTTGGCCATTTGTGTATTTCATACCCTTACTTAACCCTTCTAGGTTTCATCATTTCATTGTTCATTTCATCATTTCATTGTTCATTTCATCATCTCATTACATACATCTTAGGTTCACTTACTTTTAAACGTATGTTAGACTTATGGGGCTATACATACAAGCCATGAGGATTCATTCATAGTTCGTTAAGTGATTCATACCTTCCTAAGATTATGTAGTACAAGACTTATGTATCCTGTATATATGCCAAGATCTTGATTTTGATCTAAGTAGGTGGCATTATTGTTGAATATTTAATTCATGTATGACTTATGCATCAACACGGAAGTTTGGGCAATGAAACACAAGTTCGAATCACTTGGACAACATTTACAATTTTCAATGATTTTATTTTTAATCTTCATGACATTGGGACTCTAGATCGAACCCCAACATCAGCATTCTATTTTTATTTTTCTCCTTGGGTTTCCTCTTAATTTGGCCGAAGGGTTGTGGTTTCGTACCCCCACAACCCCTTTTTATTTTTCATTATCATCTTGTTGTTCCATTTCGCCTAGACTAAGAGGTTGTGGAATCAAACCCCCACAGCCTCTTTTATTTTTATTCTTTATATTCGCTGGGAACAGGGAGGTTGTGGGTTCGAACCCGCACAACCTCCTTATTTTAATTTAAATTCACTAGGGGCTGTGAGGTTGTGTTCGAACCCCCACAGCCACCTATTTTTATTTTTAATTAAAACTCCCTAAGCTAGGCGTTTGGCAGTGAGGTTGTGGGATCGAGCCCCCACAGCCTCACTTTATTTTCTTATTTATTTCGCTCCTCTCCTTTCCAGCCTTGAGGTCGTGGGTTCGATTCCCACGCCTTACATCTTCTTTTTCTTTTATTTTGTCTTCTCTCATTCGCAGCCTGGAGGTCGTGGGTTCGATTCCCATGCCTCCCATTTATTTGTTTAATTTATTGTTCTCTTGTTTCTCATGCAGTAACCCAATTTTGATTCCCCCAGCCCCCGTTTCTTTTATTTTTTTCGCGAATTACGACTGCCACTCGTGTGAGGTCACGGGTTCGAATCCTGGTGGCCTCACCCCTTTAACATTTTCTAAATTTCCAGATTTTTATTCATCAACATTTAGTCTAAACCAAGTTTGTATATTACTGGAACATTTAGTCATTTTTCAACTCATATTCATCACACTTTCACTTGATTCATAGGGTGTATTCATATACCATTTTAACACATTCTTTAGGCGCATCTTTCATAGGTTTGTTTGGCTAAAAGAGTGTTATTCAATCAGCCACATTTCATTACAATGAACATCACGTTGTGTACAACTTTTGCACATAAAATACAAAGATTAAACATGCCATTTCACACCTCCAACAGTGACCAAGTTCACTGCCACACGTTGCACACACACATCACTTTTTCACATGATTTCGAAAAACATATTCAATATTCACAAAATTTCGAACATTCATACTTAAACATAAACATCACGAAAACACATTTCATCCCTACTTTGTACCAGAAAACAAACCCAACCTATGATTCAATGGGAGCTAGTGACAGGGACATGCAACGGGGAACAACCCTAGTTTTTGGAATGAATATCTTGAATCTTAAGGGGTCTCTTGGGAAAGGGACCAAGAGAGAAGAAACCCATACCTTAATTGATGTTCAAACGTTGAACTTGCTGCCCAAAACCCTCTCCAAAATCAGTCCAAGCCTCCTCAACGTCCACACCACTCGATGGACAATTTCTCTTTGCCTTAATGTTTTTGGTTACTTTGTTTTTCTTAGACTTTTCGTGCTTTTCTTCAAGTGTGAAGTACTTCTATCTTTGTTCTGTTCTTGAAGTTGTTTTTGGTAGAAAGAAATAATGAAGTTTGAACGTGAGGATATGATTGACGTGAGAGAGTGAAACGTGTAAAATTGTTTTGGCTTAGATGATGACTTAGTCAATTTAGGACTCTCCTTAATACTTAAAATCTAATTTAATTAATTATAGACGAAAGGACCATTTTGCCCTTACAAAAAATCAGATTTTAAATAATAAATATATCACCAATTTGTTGCTTCCATTGGGGGTCGAACTCGGGTGGAGTGACCTTTGCGAAATGGATCATTTCGGGTCGACCCTACCCTATCTAGCTGTTTTATTAAATTATTAATATTCCTTAGGGTAATCACGATATTACCCTTGGCCTGGAAAAGACCATTTTACCCCTGGACGCTCAAAACTTAAGATTTCCTCTTTTTAAGTCTGGTAAAGACTCCTTCGATTAAATGTTCATTTTCGAGATCCCTACATGGTTAGTTCCAACCTTTCCAAGCTCAACTAACTCCCCAAGTTAGTTGGCTTGGCTGTAGTAAGGGTTCTGAGGTCTGGTTCTATGAGTATCAATTCGTGTGACCCTTGGTCTAATCGCAAGCATTCTTGACACATTAAACATTTCTTATCTTATTCATTTTTAGGGTTGTTACAAACTCTAAGTACTAACCAACTATCCTAACTAGACAACCAACCTAGGGCTAACCGAATTGGACCCCCTAATGCACCCGACAACCTAGGACCTTGTCGGGTGGCACCTAATTAACTTAGGGACAACCTAGTACCTAACCTAGGATGGTCAAAAGTTGTTATTTGTGGTCCTAGTGACTTAGGGGTGTTTTGGTAATTTCCTTAAGTCCCATATTTAATTAATTAAGCCATCAAATTAATTAAATTAAGCCTTGGTGAGCCGAGACACTTAGTCAAAATTGCAATTGGCTAAGTCTATGGTCCTCCTATGTCTAGTCAACTTAGGAAGGGTATTTTAGTAATTAACTAATTAATTTATTGATTAAGTTAATTAAGTCTTAAGTTTTGCAAATCAAGATCAGTTCCTAAAACTAGAATTCACGATCAAATATTGAAAACTCACGACGCTAAGGCAGTAGAACGCAAACCGCAAAACGTAAGAATGCTAGAGGCAATTCTTGGGCGATTTCAAAGTACTTTTCAAGGATTTCGTGTAGAGTGATCGTCGTAGATTCAAATATACATAAGGCATGGGTTATTCTCCTGGACTTCTTTCTCCAAGAGAACTTTCTTTCCAACGATTCAAAGATCTTGAAAACTAGGGTTGTTCCCGTATCGTCGAACTCCTTGTCCCTAGTATCCTTTTCGATTCCATGTTGAATAGGTTAGAGATCATGTTGTTTGAATGTGGTGCTGGCTGATATTATGTGTAATGCTCTTGAATTATGAATGTCGATTAATCGATGAAGTTGTGATCGTATAAAGTTAAGTTCTTAAAACGTGAATCATGAATCGATGATGTGTTAGTTACACCGTAATTGTTTAAGTGTTGAGGTGTTTGTCCGAATGTTGTCTTGCTATTATTTTGACGTTATGAAGATGCTAAAGTCATCAAATGTTAATATGATGATGTCCAATATGTCTTAAAAACGTTACCCTAAAGTCATGAACTAAGAATTGGCTCAAAGACATCTATGAAATCAAATCTTGAATGAATTGACTATCTGATGCCAATAAAATTGGCTAACACTACTTTGTCAAAACGAATGTATCCTAATGGCTATGAGCTTATGTAAATGATTGAAAGATTGGCTAAAGGTTCATACATATTCAATTTAAATATGAACATACGTAAAATTGGCTTATGCCAATAAAAATGATTTGCTAAGTATAACATCCCAAATATTGAGGCCAATACTAATCATATGCCAATCTTGTGTAGTTAGAATATCAAATGATATTATAAGCACTTCTAAAGTAAGTCAATGAATCCATAACCAAGGGCATGCCATTCATTGGGACAACTCCCAACATGCTCTAAAAGAATGAACTATGAACATATGTAACTCATTGAAAGAAGTGCTCATCGTCCATAAACGATGAAAAGAATCTACTACACTAAATTAAAGAAGTAACGTGAGTTATAACTTAAATAAAGGGGTCTAAACTAAGTAAGTGACCATAATGTGGTGTTAAAGAAAGTGAGACAAGTCTTACTTACACCTAAGCTACTATGCTAAAAGAATACTCACGAATGAAGGTGTTAGAATGTGTGAGACTAGTCTCATTAACACCTAAGGATGATATGTAAGGAAAATTCACATTTCATCAATGTAAAGTAAGGATGAGATGTAAGGACAATTTACATCTCATCAATGTAATGTAAAGATGATATGTAAGGACAATTCACATTTCATCAATGTAAAGTAAGGATGTTGTGTAAGGACAATTCACATTTCATCAATGTAGAGTAAGTAAATCTCAATCTAGAAGTAAGCTTCCATAATGCTTGAGTCAACTCTAAAAGATAAAGAAGATAATAAAAGTGAGCACTGCACCGATAGACTAGTTATGAGCATGTTCTTGCACGTGTAAGTCTCATGTGACGAGGCTACCACCGAGGTGGATAAGTAGTCTTATTAAGTCCCTAGTCTTCGAACTATGTCTAGCCAACATAGGAACTAGCCAGTGGTTTCCACCAAAGCGAGCTAGGCATGTATGGTTTCACCTTGGCCGGTGATTCCACCCCTTTTTGGTGTGGGGCAGAAACAGGATTTCATGTTTAGCTCACATGATCTATGTCGTCTAATGCTCACGATATGTTCTTGGTTCACTATAGCCATGAGCCACTCCTTTTCGGTGTGGAGTGAACACTTGAGATGGATTCGCCTTATCCGGGGATCACCCCTTTCTATGTG
The DNA here is from genome assembly GCA_016801875.1 of Solanum sitiens. Taxonomy (NCBI): domain Eukaryota; kingdom Viridiplantae; phylum Streptophyta; class Magnoliopsida; order Solanales; family Solanaceae; genus Solanum; species Solanum sitiens. The sequence goes on from JABWTJ010000808.1 coordinate 183,979, forward strand.
TCGGGCAGACACTGGATTCCATGAGTATCTCACATGGTCTAGATTAATTTTAACCGGTGAATCGCCCCTTTTCGGTGTGGGGCAGACACTGAATTTCATGTTAGCTCGCATGATCTTATTCCCTATGATGTCTCTATTAATGTGAGATGAATGATGATGATGGAATGTATGTTCAAAGTGAGCAATGATGAAGATCTTAGGAATGTCAAGTGCCAATATCACACTCATGAAGTTTCAGCAAATAATGGGCTCATCCAAATAAGATTGGCTTATAATAACTTCTTATATGATGCCAATAAAGGGAAGTAGAAACATAATGTTAACTAAGTACCTCATAACTTCCCTAACATGAAAGTAATGAAATATGTGGCATAGCGAATAGAGACTGGCTTACGAGAAGTTAATAAATATATAGTGTAAAGAATGACTCACTATAAGGTAGGGAAATCATTCCATACTCCTTGGTTTACTTACATCGATTCATTGTGGGTATGGGACTACAATGAATCATTGCACTTGTATGTAAAACATAGGACTTAAGGAATTATTGAACTACACAACAAGAAGAAGAAAAAGACTGAAAATAAAACTAAGTGTGAGAATGGGAGCTCTCGGGTTGGGGTTGATCAAAATTTCAAATATTTGCCCGAGTTGTTCTAAAATTATGTTGATGATACTAATGTCTTGTAATCATATAGAAAATGAGTTGTGTGCTTTGAATGCATTAAAATACATCATATTCATACCACAATTCACAACTAATGAATTAGGAAAGTCTAATGACTAGACTTTCCAGAAATGGCATGTTGCTTAGGAAGAACTTTCATTGATCATGCATAGCTTTATGTGTATGTGTGCATACACCCATACTTAGTTCAAGTGGTGTACTAACCCCCTACTATTTACTATTTTTATAGGTGCAGGTCATAGAGCAGATTGACGACACTTATAGTGGTTTGGATTTCAGCATTTTCTCCAGAACATTTTGTAGGTCCTCTTGATTTCAAGGATGCTACACGCATTATTCCAGCTTTAGATATAGACATAGCTAGTGGATGTTTTCCCTAGCGTTTATTTCACATTTCATTTCAAACATTTTGATGGAAGTCCATTTTTGCAACTATTTATGATATATTCATCTTCAGTTTCGAATTGATTCTTTATTATTAGATGGTTGTCTATTGATGTTGAGCTTAGTATATAGTGTTTAATACGTAATGACTATATGAAGTCTAAGTAAACTTCATACATATAAAAAGTTTTAAATTTTCCGCAAATTTAACTAGATGAATATGATGAATGCAAGATTAGGCTTGTCTGCGACCTCTGAGAGGTCAACGACGCCGGTGGCGATTCAAATTCAAGAATCCGGTTCGTTATAGTCATGATGTAGAAGAATGTAAATCAAGGATGAGGGATGAGGAGTACAGACAGAGGAAGGAACATGAAAATGAGAAGAAGAGTAGAAGCAAGGAAAATCAGAACAACAAAGAATAGGAAAAGCAACAGGGCAAAACAAAGGAGGGTAAGGATCAGCTGCAACAAAATTATAAAGAAGGTGATAAACAAAAACAACCACTGCAGCAGAAGGAGGATGAGTGGCACACTCAAAGAAAGAAAAGCCAAAAATCCCAAGAGAAGGTTGGTCAAAAAACAGTCTGGAGGCCTACAACAACTACCAAAAGAAAACCAGCAGGGGCAAGTTCAATAGGCAGGTATAAGTAATAATCTTTAAAATAAAATATTTAATAACCTAATTATGCAGGCAGAAAATACTACAGCTGCTGAGGAAGCAAATCATATGGAAAACATAGCTCAAGAAAGTCAATATAGGTTGGAACAGGGAAGCAGGCCAAATCAGCAAAGGAAGGCTCAACAAAAAGAAGTTAGGAACAACAACTCAGGTATCATAGCTGTAAAACTTAACTCCAATAAAATGCATTTGAATAAGGTTATGATTGGTGTAGCTGAAGGAGGAAATGATGGGGGAAGTCAGGAGAACCCTACTAATGTGTAGGAAGGGATGACCAAAGGGGGGAACTTGCCTCATGGTGGGCATGAGGGGGAATACACTGACCAAAATCCTGACCTTGTAGCCCAGGTTAGCAGGTAAGGAAATAGAAAATGACAATAAATGCAAAGCAGACAGAAGCAAACATTACAGGTACTAATGAAGGAAACAAGGGTAAACAAAACAAGGAATCTGAAGTCAGGGAGAAATAAATCAAGGGTACTACTGCTAAGGAAATGGGGAATAATGCAACCAATTGCAGATCAGAAAATACCCCCAAGAGCAAAAACAAACCAAGAAAGCAAAAAAGAGATGTAGCTAAGAGAAGGTTAAACAAGCAACAGGATGGTGAACAAGATAAGGAATAGGATAGGAGGGAGTAAACAGGTAACACACTCTTGGTGGTAGATAATCAGCAGGGACAAAATAACCCTTCATTACATGTCGAAACTTTGACACCACCTCTAAGGGCCCCTCCGGATAAAGAACAAGTATATTATCAAGTCAATACTATACCTTTTATTGATGAATAGGAAGTGGAAAACTCTGAAGATGAGCTAGACATAGATAATCAGTTTGTTCAGGACATTGCTGATGTTGATGAGACTAGTGAAACTTTGATAAGAGCTTTTAGTCCTCAAAATGATCAGGCCCTTGAAGAGGAGATTCAAAAAGTAACTCAAAGTCAAGGTTTATCTCCAAGAGGGTTGCAACATGAAAAAATTCACTTCAAGAATCAGGATATCAAAATTGTCACAGCTGGCAGACCAAATACCAGACTCTTCTCCTCTAGAGGTTCCCAATGATTAATACAATCATATGGAATGTGAGGGGGATTAACACTGAGGGAGTTATGGAATGACTTAAAATTCTCAACTAAATGAATCAACTATCTATTATTTCTATTCTGGAGCTCTTTGCAGACATAGTTAATGTGATGAACTTCAAAAGTCAATTAGCCATGGATAATGTTGTGAGCAACTGTAATGGCAAAATTTGCTTTTCTGGAATGGTGATATTTAATGTAATGTTAGAGATGAAGATGATCAGCAAATTACTTGTGACTTTAATCATAATGAGTTACAAAAACAATTCACCATTACCTTTCTTTATGCCAAATGTAAAGAACATCTCAGAAGGCCTCTATGGGATAAAATGCTCCAACAGGTTGAGAGAGAGGACAAACCTTGGTGTTCAGTAGGGGACTATAATGTAATAACTTCTACTGAGGAAAAGTTGGGGGGATACCTTACATCATTAAAAAGAGCTTGGATTTCATATCCATTATTGAAGCTTGTGGGCTGATGGATATTGGATTCAGTGGTCAAAAATACACTTGGTCTAACAAGAGAGGTATCAACCACAGAATATGGAAAAGAATTGACAGAGCCCCCTTATCAATGATAATTGGCTTGACCTGATGCTCCAAACCACCATTACTGATTTACCTTCTACTGGCTCTGATCACTGTCCATTGTTTTTGGAGATAGTCAACAAAGAGGAACTTCACACTAAGTATTTCAGATTTCTTAACTGCTGGGTAGACAACCCATAATTCCTGGAGACTGTGAAATCTTGCTAAGAGAGGGAGGTGGAAGGAAATACAATCTGGAGATTTCACCAAAAGCTGAAAAGAATATCTAACACTCTTAGTTCTTGGTCTAAGAGAGAATTTGGTTACATTTTCTTAAAGGTTAGAGAGTATGAATAAAAGGTTAGGGGTGCTGAAGAAAACCTGATAGAGAACAACAGTGACATCAATAGGAGTCACTCCATGAACTTAATACTAACTACATTAGATATCTCAAATTGGAGGACTCCATTATGAAACAGAAATCATAGTTGCAATGGTTCAAGGAGGGAGACACTAACTCCAAATTCTTCCATGATAAGAGGTAGAAGGAGAAAAATGTTCATTCACAAAATTAATGAAAATGGGGAATGGTTGCAGGGAGAGGAAAACATTGGTAAGGCTGCCTGTGATTACTTTCAACAAATGTTTATAGGGGAGGAAAATATTATCAATGAAGAGAATCTTGATTGCATCCCTAGAATGGTCAATCACGAAGAAAATGACAGGCTAATCTGCATTCATAACATGGAGGAATTAAGATAAGTGGTCTTCTCCATGAACCCTATGACTGCAGCAGGGCCGGATGGAATGAATGGGTACTTTTTTCAAAAATGTTGGCACATCATCAATCAGGATCTTATGGGAGTGATTAAGGCTTTTTTTCAGTGGCTAGGAGATTTCAAGTACTTTTCACATTCCTGCATTGTACTTCTACCCAAGGTGAGTAACCTCAGCAAAATGAAGGAGTTCATGCCTATTAGCCTTAGCAATTTAATTAGCAAAATCATCTCCAAGCTATTGAGCACAAGATTGATCCCTATTCTGCCTAACTTGATTTCTCTCAATCAGTCTGGATTTGTGAAGGGTAGAAGTATCTCTGAAAACATCACGCGGGCTCAGGAAATTATACATCAGATCAAAAAGCCTAATATAGGTAGTAATGTCATTATAAAGCTAGACATGGCAAAGACTTATGACAGAGTCTCCTAGGCCTATATTTGTCTGGTTTTAAGAAAGATGGGTTTTAATGAGATCTTCATTGACATGGTGTGGAGAGTTATGGCTAAAAACTGGTACTCTATCATTATTAATGGAAGGAGATTTGGTTTTTTCCAATCCACTAGGGGCCTCAAACAAGGTGACCCCCTTTCACCTGCCCTATTTATTTTAGGTGCAGAGGTGCTCTAAAGATCTTTAAATATGTTATATAATCATCTGGATTATCATGGTTTTTTCATGAAAGTGAGAGGCCCTCAAGTCAATCGTTTGATCTTTTCAAATGATACTATTCTGTTCACTTCAGGAAGAACCAAAACTCAACTCAGCATGCAAACTCTCAAGGATTATGAGGAAACATCTGGCCAGATGATCAATAGTGATAAAGGCCATTTCTTGGTACGTTTGAATGTCTTTAACAATACAAAGGACAGAATTAAAAGGATCACAGGTTTCAAACAAAAAGAGGGTCCTCTAACCTATCTTGGGTGCCCTCTCTTTGTGGGTGTCTAGGATCACTTATTTTCCTCACCTCGTTAATAAAGTGATTTGCAGGATTAGATGGTGGCAGACAAAGCATCTAAGCTATGGGGGAAGAGCAGTTTTGATTAAGCATGTGCTTCAAGCTCTCCCAATTCTCTTACTCTTAAGCTATAACTCCTCCTTCCACAGTACTCAAGCAGATTCAAATGCTTATGGCAGATTTCTTCTGGGATGGAAGAGTGAAAAGAAGAAATATCAATGGGCTTCATGGAAGAACTTAAGCTACCCTACTGATGAAGGAGGGGTTGGAATGAGAAACATGAAAGATGTGTGTTTATCATTCCAATATAAGCAATGGTGGATCTTTAGGACTAAGCACCCAATATGGGGTGAATTCCTAAAAGCCAAGTACTGTCAAATATCCAATCCGATTTTTTAGAAATGAGATTATGGTGATTCCTTGAGCTGGAAACATATGTTACATAACAGAAACAATATAGAGCAACACATTCGATGGAAACTTAACTCAGGCACCTATTCCTTTTGGTGGGACAACTGGTTAGGTGAACGCCAGCTTGCTCAATTCTCTACTAACAGTCACATGTTTGATAATCGCGAAGTGGCAGATTTCTGGGTGGATGGGCAGTGGAACTATCAGCTGTTAATTCAACAGGCTCCTCCAAGTCATCTGGCAAACATCCTAGCAACAATAATTTATCCACAACAGCAACTTCCAGACCAAGCTTACTGGAAAGTCAACTTCAATGGGCTGTTTGGTTGCTCGTCAGCTTGGAATGAAATCAGGGAAAAGAGACCAAAGCCGCAATTCAATTCTTTCATTTGGCATAAACACATACCATTCAAATCTTCCTTCTTACTCTGGAGACCTTTAAATGGCAAATTACCTACTAATGAAAAGCTAACCACTTTTGGCATTAAACCAACTAACTGTTTCTGTTGTAGTAACGGGTCAGGTACAGACACAATCAACCATATTTTCAGCACTAGAGCACTAGCAGCAGAAGTCTAGAGAAGCTTTGCAACTATAGCTGGTTTTAAAACTGATCACAATTCACTGCAACAATTAATCTTACAGTGGTGGACAATGAAACACAAAAATGAAGCTGATAAACTCATATTACAGGCCACTCCTATTATCATCTGTTTGAATCAATGGAAAAATAGATGTGCTAGTAAATATGGAGGCAAAGTCCTACTATCATCTCGACTTATTGGAAATGCCTAGTTTTCGAAGGAAGAAGACCAAGAAAATTAAATAGCCTCCTTGAACATACTGTTACCTTTTCAACTGAGCTATAATTCAAAATTATAGCTCCTTTGAATAGGTTAGTATAAGTTTGTATATTTTTGAGATTGTAAAGGGAGAGTCTCCCTTGTTTATGTTTCCTAGATTCTATGTATGGAGAGGAGTCCTCTCTTCTAGGTGCTTAGAATTTTGGATTCACCTTTTTTGTAAGGGGAAGAGTTGACTTCCTATTTTGGAAAGTTGACTCTGAACCACCATAGGTTTGGGAGGTTAGGTTTATGTCCCCCTACTTGTATTTTGTTCTTTTATTAATGTTAAGGACTGGGGGTGTTGCTAAGCCCGTACCCCTTCAAGGGTAATTAAAATAAATAAATAAATAAAAAAGCCCAAAATATCAAAACTCAAAAATAAAAACTAAACAATACATTTTAAACTTAATATACTAAACCCCGAACCATAAAACCTAAAAAAGAAACCTACATCGTAACCCTAATCCTAACCCTAACCCTAACCCAAACCTTAACCCTAACCCTAAGCCTAAACCATTAACCCAAAACCCCAATACCAAATTACCAAGACCCAAACATTAAACACTAAACCATAATTTTTAAACCAAAAATTCTAAACCCCAAAACCTAAAACCTAAAAAAACCCTAAACCCTAACCCTAACCCTATCCCTAATATGAACCCTAACCCTAACCCTAATATGAACCCTTACCCTAACCCTATCTCTATCCTTAACCCTAACCCTAAATTCTAAACCCTAAACCCAAAAGCCAAAATACCAAAATCCTAACATTAAACACTAAAACTATAGATATTACAACTCAAATCCTTAACACCAAACCTTAAAACCTAAAGAACAACCTAAACCTTAACATTAACCCTAAACCTAACCCTACCATAAACCCTAAACCCCAAGCCCAAAATACCAAAACCCAAACATTAGACACTAAAAAATTGATATTTAACCTCAAATCCTAAACGCTTAACCCAAAAACCTAAAAAAAACAAAACCCTAAATCTAACCCTAACCCTATCCTTAACCCTAATCGTAATTCTAAACCATAAACCTTAAATCCTAAGCCCAAAATACCAAAACCAAAACGTTAAATACTAAATCATAGATTTTAAATCTAAAACCTGAACCATAAAACCTAAACAAACTACAATCTAACCCCAATCCTAACCCTAAACCCTAAACCCTAAACTCAAAGTCCAAAAAAAAGTCCTAATAAACCTAAATCCAAAATATGAAAACCCAAACATTAAACACTAAACTATAGATTTTAAACCTTAAATACTAAACCACAAATCCTAAAACCAAAAAAAAACTAAACCCTAACCCTAACCTTAAGCCAAACCATAACCCTAACCTTAACCCTAAACCATTAACGCAAAACCCCAAGACCAAAATACTACAACCCAAAAATTAAATACTAAACCATAGATTTTAAATCACAAATGCTAAACCCTGAACCATTAAGCCAAAAAACAACCTACACCCGAATCCTAATCATAACCCTAACCCTAATCCTGAAACCTAAAACCTAAACCCTAAGTCCAAAAAAAAAACCTAAGTCCAGAAAAAACCCTAAGTGAAAAATACGAAAACCAAACATTAACACTAACCAATAGATTTTAAACCTCAAATCCTAAACCACAACCATAAAACCTAAAAACAAAACTAAACCCTAACACTAACCTAACCCAAACCCTAACCCTAAACCATTAACCCGAAACCCCCAAGCACAAAATACCGAAACTCAAACATTAAACTCTAAATCGTATATTTGAACTAAAAATCCTAAACCCCAAAACCTAAAACTTAAAAAAAAAAATAAACCCTAAACCTAACCCTATACCTAACCCTAACCCTAACCCTAACCTTATCTTTAACCCTAACCCTAAGCCCTAGACTCAAATCCCAAAATGTCAAAAACCTAACATTAAACAGTAAACCATTGATATTACAACTCAAATCCTTAACCCCAAACCCTAAAACCTAAAAAAGATCCTAAACCTTATGCTAACCCTAACATTAACCCTATCCCTACCATAAACCTTAAACACTAAGCCCAAAATACAAAAACCCAAACATTAAACACTAAACCATTGATATTAAACCTAAAATCCTAAACCCTAAATAAATAAAAAAACTAAAAAACCCCAAACCCTAACCCTAACCTTAACCTTAACCTTAACCCTAGAACATAAACAAAAACCCTAAGCCTAAAATATAAAAACCCAAACATCAAATACTAAACCATAGATTTTAAACCTCAAATGCTAAACTTTGAACCATAAAACCTAAAAAAAAATTAAATCGTAACCCTAATTTAACCCAAACCCGAACCCTAAACAATAGCCTAAACCCTAATTCCCAAAAAAAATCCCTTACTCGAAAATATGAAAGCCCAATATTAAACACTAAACCAAAGATTTTAAAGCTCAAATCCTAAACTACAAACCCTAAAACCTAAAAAACAAAACTAAACTCTAAGCCTAACCCTATCCCTAACACGAGCCCTAAACCTAACCCTATCCTTAACCCTAACTCTAAACCCTAAACGCTGAACTAAAAGCCCCAAATACCAAAACCCTAACATTAAAAACTAAACCATAGAATTACAACTCTAATCCTTAACTCCAAACCCTAAAACCTAAAAAAGAACCTAAACCCTAACTCTAACAAAAACATTAACCCTAACCCCACCATAAACATAAACCCCAAGCCCAAAATACCAAAACCTAAACATTAAACACTAAACCATTGATATTAAACCTCAAATTCTAAACCCTAAATCCAAAAATTTTAAAAAAAAAAAACCTAACCCTAACCTTATACGTAACCCTAACCCTAAATCATAAACCCAAAAACCTAAGCCCCAAATATCAAAACACAAACATTAAATAATAAACCATAGATTTTAAACCTCAAATACTAAACTCTGAACCATAAAACATAAAAAAAAACTACATCGTAACCCTAATCCTAACTCTAACCCTAACCCAAACCCTAATCCTTACCTTAACCCTAACCCTAACCCTAAACCGTTAACCCAAAAACCCAAGACCAAAATACCTCAAAACCCTAAGCCCCAAACCCCGCTCTTTGCCAAAATTTTCTCTCTAAATAAAGTGTTCAAGATTCGCTCACAATTAGGAACTGGAGAATTCATTTGCGCGAATTGAATAATGGATATGGATAATCAATTTAATCCATCAGACACAGGGCAATTGAATTGCACTTTGAATCAACAATCGCTACATTTGGAATTGGGCTTAGAATCAACTCACGATGCGACACAAATGGGGGACGAAAAATTTTCTGTTGAATCAGTACAAAAATCTGGTGAAAAGGTTGATGATAATCGGGATTGTGAGGTTGTTTTTCTGAATCGAGGTCAAAAATCTACTTCTTATCTAAATCACGATAAAACCGATGTGAATCGCGGTCTTCAACTTACTAATTCAGCTGTGCGAAGCTCAAAATCAAGGGAAGGGATAACGCCGCCTGCAATCACGGTCTAAAAGATTCAGATTCATCTGCGCAAAGTTCACAATCAATGTAAGGGATACATGCATCGGAAAATAGAGTGGAAAATCGATCTATCTTGAATAAGAATTAAACGAAAAATGTGGGTGGGGTTTAATCCCCTGTTTTTGAGGAACAATGTGCGAAAAACCCAATGAAAGCTGACAATACAGGGAAAACTATTGACTAAGAACATCTACAAGGGAACAATGCAGGTCATCTTGTTGGTCGAGAATCATTCAAGCAGCAAAAACACAAAGAATAGCTACTGCTCATTCAGGTCAATATACTCTATCTACATTTACTACTAATGTCGATCGTGTTTTGAATATTAGTGCTGGAAATTCTAAGGATTTAGGTGTACAAGATAACAGGTTGAATGAAACTAACTATCAAACACATTTTCCTAAAATTTCTACGAATTTTGATCGAAATGTGACTAAGGCTGCTACTTATAGAATAGAACAGAATCCTGTTAATGTTGCTAATTTTCCAAAGAAAGATCAAATTCCAGAACCTGCACCATATACTGTTATACAAACTTATACTGATAGGCTTAGATTCAATCAGTCAAAAATGAAATTCATATTAATCTTACTGAACCAGAAATCACTACTAAACAAGGGCTTCCTGCTATTCTCTATGTGAAGGAAGAAATAGTTAAAGATTAACCTTCTTCTTGTAAGTTCACTTTAATTGGTAAATTGTAAACACAATGCTTAGAGTGGAACTTATTATGAAGAATTTTATTCTTCAAACTCAACTATCAGGAGGAGTTAAAATATCTCACTTCAATTCTAGACATGTTTATATTGATCTTGATGATGAGTTAGATTACAATATGGTATGGACTAAATAAAGGATGACTATAGCTGGACAAGTTATGAGAATACAGGCTTGGACACACAATTTTAAGCCAGCTGAAGAAACTCCTCTTGTTCTAATATGGATTTCTTTGCCTAAACTACCATGGCATTGCTATAATAAAGTATTCATTACTACTTTGCTATCACCTATAGGAAAATTCCTGTATTAAGATTCAGTTTCTATTAATAAAACGAGGGGTAGTGAAGCTCGAGTTAAAGTTCAAGTAGATCTTTCAAAAGAGAGACCCCCTCACATTTGGATGGGATATATTGGAAAGGATATCAGTGATGGGAGGTGGCAGAAAATTGAATATGATAACATTCCTATTATTGTTTTTATTGTAAACATCAAGGACATAAGGAAATTAATTGTATAATCAAACAAAGGCATGAAGATAACAAAAGAAGGAAAGAAATGGAAAAAAGTAAAACAAAAAAAGACAGTGTTACTAAAGAATTGTAGGTACTTGAGTCTAATTCCGCAGGCAGAATGGAGGATCATAGTAAACAGAATACTATCCCAAGAGAACAACAAAAAAGGCAGGTTCATCAAGAAGAACCATGGTAGATGCAAAGGAGGAAAAATGTTAATCAACACCAACAAATGGCAAGTACACAAAAAGGTATAAACATTATTACCACACTTACATAGATTTGGATGTGCAGGAACATCCATTAAGTTCTGAAGAATTGGAGAGGCATACTGTTCAGACTTCAAGTGGAGCTAAAAATAAATATCAACAGCAGAAACATGAAGGGATGGAAAGAAGGAATAATACCAAGGAACAGGGTACAGAACAACAGCTTGGGGAAGCTCATGTTATCAAAAGGGATGCTGAAATCACCAGAGATAATAATCAAGCACAAATAGTTGATATAACTCACCCAGGTATTGACTCAATGCGCCCAACCCCTACACCCATTACTAAATGTACTATTGGCAATGTTGGTGTAGCTGATGGACGTGTGGTTAGAACTGGTCAGGAGAAAATAGACAGTGAGGTCAGGTTATCCAAAGGGGAAGGGAAGATGGACCAAGTGGATGAGAATGTTGGTCAACACACTAACATTGAAGATAATGAACCACCTGATAAACCTAGTAATAATAAATCACAGTTAAGACTAAGTAAGAAGAGAAGAGAGGCAATTAAGAAAAAACAATATAAAGAAAAAGGCCATGATTATGTAGATATACAAAAGGATGATGAACTTTGATGAATATGGGGCACCCAAATCAGAGGAAGAGTATGATGAAGATACTCAACCCTTAGAGGAGGGTGATGAGTTAGACCAAGAAATTAATTCAGAACAACAACCTCAAAGTGGACCTATGCTACACAGTAATAATCCTGAAGAGGTTTAGGAAGTTACTGGAAAGCATGGATTGTCTCCTAGAGGTAGAAAAGAATCTAGAAAAATCAAATGATAGTGTCAACAAACCACACACTAGGGCTAGGAGTAGAGGTGTTTGATGATTAGAGTCATATGTTTGAATTCTAGGAGTATAAATACTCTTGGTGCTTTGGAAAGGTTGCAAAACCTTAAAAAACTTCATAATTTAACTATGATTGCTGTGTTGGAAGCTTTTGCAAATCAGTCACATATTAGATTCTTTATGAGTTAATTAAATATGGATCATTCTCATTGCAATGTTAATAATAAAATTTGGTTGTTTTGGACTTGTGATGTAACTTGTAAAGTGGTAGAAGTGCATGATCAACACATTACTTGTGAAATTAATCATTTAGACTATACATATATGTTTCATGTTACTTATGTATATGCTAATTTCAAACACTACTTAACAAGACCTTTATGGGATAAGATGTTACATTGTGCTGATACTAATTTGCCTTGGTTTGTGATTGGTGATTTTAATGTTATTTCATCTACTAATGAAAAATTGGGAGGTAGGGAATATAACATGAATAAGAGTTTTGAATTTATTACTATTATTGAAGCATGTGGTTTAGTGGATATAGGATACCGTGGCCATCATTTTACTTGGTGTAATCAAAGAGAGGAGGGAGCTAGAATTTGGAAAAAATTAGATAGAGCTACGGTAAATGACAAGTGGTTAGATAAAATGCATCAAACTACTATCAATCATTTAGCATAAGTTGGATCTGATCTTTGTCCTTTGTTGCTTGAAATGAGTACTACATCAGAACATGTAATCAAATACTTTAAATTCCTTAATTTTGGACTGAAAATTCTTCTTTTTTAGCTACTGTGGAAAATTGCTGGAAAACAAAAGCAACTGGTAAACCTATGTGGATTTTTCACACTAAAATGAAGAGACTTTCTACTACTTTATGTTTTTGCTCAAGGAATGAGTTTGGAAGTATTTTTGCAACGATAAAAGAGTATGCGGATTTAGTAAAGGAAGCTGAAGATAATCTGCGTAATGCAAATACTAAAGACAATAGGGCTAATTGCATAGTATTAATGCAGAATATATAAGGCATTTAAAAATTGAGCATTCCCTGTTACAACAAAAAAGTCAGATTCATTGGTTAAAAGAGGTGACACAAACTCTAAGTATTTTCATGCTGTTTTAAGAGGGAAAAGAAGAAGAATGCTTATGCATAAAATCTTAACAGACTCAGGGGATTGGGTACAGGGAGATGAAGAAATTGCTAGAGAAGCATGCAATTATTTTCAAAACATCTTTACTAGTAATAACAACAGAATCAATGAGGAGATCTTACAATGCATTCCAAATATGATTACTCATGAACAAAACCCAATCTTGGAGAGAATGCCTACAAGGGAAGAATTAAAAAAAGTAGTGTTTGTTATGAATCCTAATTCAGCTCCTGGTACGGATGGAATAGGAGGAAAATTTTATCAAACCTGTCTTGAAATAATTAAATTTGATTTACTTGCTGCTATTCAATCTTTTTTTAGTGGTCAAGACATGCCTAAACACATGAGTAACTCTTGCTTGATTTTGATTCTCAAAACAGAACACTCTAATAAGCTTGAAGACTATAGACCAATTAGTCTTAGTAATTTCTCTAATAAAATCATTTATAAAATCATGAGTACTAGATTAGCTCCTATTTTACCTAATCTTATTTCTCTTAATCAATCTGGTTTTGTAAGGGGTAGGAGTATTTCTGAGAATATAATGTTGGGTCAACAGATCATTCATGGTATTAAACAACCTAATAAAGGAGCTAATGTAGTCAATGAGTTAGATATGGTCAAATCTTATGATAGAGTGTCTTGTTCTTATACTGTCTGGTTTTGAGAAGGATGGGTTTTGGGGCGATACTCATTGATAGATTATGGAGAATCATGAGTAATAATTGGTACTCTATTGTAATCAATGGTAAAAGACGTGGTTTCTTCCATTCCACTAGTGGACTTAAGCAAGGTGATCCTTTATCTCCAGCTTTATTCATTTTAGGTGCTAAAGTTTTATCTAGACAGATTAATCTTTTAAACTAAAATGTATTATATAAGAGGTTTCATATGGAGGGTAAGGGGCCTCAAATTAATCATTTAAGTTTTGCGGATGCTATAATCATTTTTACTACTACTATGAGAATATCTTTACAACTTATAATGAAGACCATCTCTGCTTATGAAAAATTTTCTGATCAACTGCTTAATAAAGAGAAAAGTTTTTTTTTATGGTAACTAAACATATTGAAGATGATATTGTTGCTATTATTAAAGAGGAGACAGGTTTTAGTAGGAAAGATAGTCATATTAAGTATTTAGGTTGTCCTTTATACATAGGAAGACAAAGGATTATTTACTATTCAAAACTTATGGATAAAGTAATTAAGAGAATCACTGGTTGGCAATCAAAATTCTGAGTTTTGGAGATAAAATAACTTTAGTTAAACATGTTTTAAAATCTATATCTATTCATAATATGGCTGCAATATCCCCTCCTAAGACAACTCTGAAATACATTAAAAATGTAATTGCTGACTTCTTTTGGGTGACTGAAAAGGAAAAGAAAAAGTGTCATTGGGCATCATAGGAAACTTTAGGATATCCTACTGATGAAGGGGGTATTGGGGTAAGATATTTTTATGTCTTTCCAATATAAACAATGGTGGGATTTAATAACAAAATATTCTCTGTGGGGGTCATTTTTGAAGTCTAAATACTGTCAAAGAGCTAACATAGTAGCAAAAAAAATTGATAATGGTCAATCACTGGTTTGGAGGTATCTTACTAGAAATAGGGAGGCTGTAGAATCTCATATTACTTGGAATATATATTGAGGGACCTGTAGCTTTTGGTGGGATATTTGGCTTGGGGATGGGCCTTTAGCTAAGTCTTGCAGCAATACCTCAAGTTTGAATAACATCAAAGTCTCTTATTTTTTAGAATCTGGACATTGGAAATAAAGGGAGATTACATACCCCTCCCTTATTAGTTCCCATCATACTTAGTACTAATATTCAGTACCAGTAAGGCAGGCATGACACTGCTAATTGGGTACCCGCTAAAAATGGTTACTTTTCTATATCTAGTGCCTTGGAAAACATAAGGAAAAAAGAGATTAAAGATCCGATTAATAAAATGATTTGGCATAAAAATTTACCCTTCAAAATCTCCTTCTTTCTTTGGAGATCTTTGAAGGGGAAATTACCTACTAATGAAAAAATTACAGCTTTTGGAAATGATGTTACAGATTGTTATTGTTGTCATAGACCAGGGAAGGATGAAATCAACCATATTTTAGTGAATGGACGATTTGCTAAATATGTTTGGCATAAACATTCAGCACTGGTGGGCACACAACATAGCAGTAATGATCTGAGGAATTTTCTAATGCACTGGTCAAGCCTTCAACATGAGAATGAGGTACAAAAAATTCTATTCAAAGTATTGCCTAATATTATTTGTTGGCAATTGTGAAAAAACAGGTGTGCAGTGATGTATGGAGGTAAAAAAATCAAGTATACACAGAGTACATTATGCAATACTAAGAGACATCAAATAGACATTAATATTATCCTTTCCTAGTATCCAATGGCCTCATGATTGGGAAGGAAATTATTCATCAGATAAGGAAGCCTAATATTGGGAGTAATGTGATCATCAAGTTAGATATGTCCAAGGCATATGATAGGGTATCTTAGTTCTACATTTGTCTAGTCTTGAGAAGAATGAGGTTTAATAAAGTATTCATTGACATGGTATGGAGGATTATGTCTGATAATTGGTACTCTATTATTGTCAATGGTAAGAGACATGTCTTCTTCCACTCAACCAGAGGGCTCAAAAAAGGTGATCGCTATATCCAGCCCTATTTATTTTAGGTGCAGATGTTCTTTCAAGATCACATAACAATATCCATTCCTAGCCAGATTATCATGGTTTCTTGATGGAACAGAGAGGGCCCCAAGTGAACCACCTTAGTTTTGCAGACGATATTATCCTCTTCACTTCAGGAAGGCATAAGACGTCAAAACTTATTATGCAAACTCTGAAGTCGTATGAAGAAGTCTCAGGCCAAATGGTGAACAAAGACAAAAGTCATTTTATGATTCATTCTAATGCATTCAACAACACTAGAAACAGAATCAAAGAGTGACTGGATTCAAACAGAAAGAGGGTCCTATTACTTATCTGGGATGCCCTCTATTTGTTGGCAGGCACAGAATAATCTATTTCTCTAATATTATCAACAAAGTGCTCAACAGAATTACAGGTTGGCATACAAAAATCTTGAGTAATGGAGGTAGGGCTATATTGATCAAACATATCTTACAATCCCTCCCAATTCACTTACTATCTACTGTCACTCCTCCTAGCATTGTCCTTAAATAGATCCAAAGCCTCATGGATGACTTCTTTTGGGGCTGCAGAGACAACAGGAAAAAATATCATTGGTCCTCTTGGAAGAATCTAAGCTTCCCTTTTGAAGAAGGAGGCATTTGATTCAGAAATCTACAAGATGTATGCAAGGCCTTCTTGTATAAATAATGGTGGGTTTTCAGAGTCAAGCAAACTTTGTTGGGAGATTTTTTGAAGGCTAAATAGTGCCAGAGGTCAAATCCTATTAGTAAAAATTGGGATGATAGAGACTCACTTAAATGGAAATAACTTATGCACAACAAACACAAAGTGGAAGAAAACATCCAATGGAAGATCAACTCAGGTACATGTTCTTTCTGGTGTGACAACTGGCTGGGCATTGGCCCCCTGGGTAGACTGTCAAACAAGAGTAACAGGTTCAAAAATGAAGTTGTTTCAGCTTTCTAGATCAATGACCAATGAAACTGGAATAAGCTGATGCAACAGGCCCCCAATGCCAATTAACCAACATTCTAGCTACTGATATTCACATCCAACAGGGCATCCCAGATCATGCAATTTGGAAGCCATGCACAGATGGAAAATTCACTTGCTCATCTGCCTGTAACTCCATCAGAGAAAAGAGAAGCACTTCTATCTTCAACTCATTCATTCAGCACAATCGTATCCCTTTTAAAGCTTCCTTTCTTTTATGGAGAGTTTTAAGAGGTAAGATTCCAACTAACGAAAGAATAACAGGCTTCGGCATTGAGCCAGCCAATTGTTTTTGTTGTAACAGGTCAGGCTTGGACACTATTCAGCACACCTTCAATAATGGATAGTTTGCCACACACATATGGAGAAGTTTTGCAGCAATGGTGGGCATAAACCCAGACCACACATCCTTTACTCACCTTATAATGCAATGGTGGACAGCAAGACATAAAAATGCAGCTCACAGAATGCTACTTCAAGCTACACAAATTCTGATCTGCTGGAACCTATGGAAGAACAGGTGCGCCAGTAAACATGGGGGGAAACAATCCAGCAGCACTAGAGTAAAGTATGTTATCTACAAAGACACCTACTGGCTCATGCAAACAAATTTCCCACACATCAACTATCCTTCAAACGTGAGGGATTTAATTCAAATGGAATAGAATTGCATCCATGAAACCAAGGTGCTGGTAGTGAACTGGAAAAAACTACCGGAAAAATGGATGAAACTCAACACTAGTGGCAGTGCTTTGAGTAACCCTGGCAGAATAAGAGCAGGGGGCATTATACGAAATAGTGAAGGAGAAATGCTGATAGCATTTGCAACACAACTGGGGGAAGAAACTAACAATCAAGCGGAATTGGAAGGAGCTATGTTTGGCATGACATGGGCACTGGAATTGGGACACAGAAACATACTACTGGAACTCGACTCACAGTTAGTAATAGATTAGATCATGTCCAAAAACAAGCCACTATGAAACATACATACAAAGGTACAAAAGCTACAAACAATCATACGCAAGACACAGGACTTCAGATGCAGACACACATACAGAGAGGCCAACTTTGTAGTTGATATTCTAGCAAAACATAGTAATACTCTCACCAGTCCTCAAATATACTTTAACAGTCAGCACATGCCAAAGGAAGCGAGAGCATATCTTAATATGGATTTACAGAAAATAGCAAATTTCAGAAGAAAGAAGCTCAAGAGAATTAAAGAACCTCCTTGAGTGAAGGTGCATCATTTTCAACTTAGCTATATTATAAAATTAGCTCTTTTTGAATAGGTTTAGTCTTTTATTTTATTTTAATTGTAAAGGGAGAGTCTCCCTTGTTTATGTTCCCTAGATGCTTTGTATTGAGAGGAGTCCTCTCTTCTAGATGCTTAGTATTTTTGTTTCTCCTTTTTTGTAAGGGGATTAGTCAATTTCCTTTTTTTGAAGTTAACTCTCAACCACCTTAGGCTTGGAGGTTAGGTCTATGCCCCCCCTCCTTGTACTTTTGTTTCTATTTATGATAAGGCTTGGGGTGTTGCTCAGCCCCTACCCCTACAAGGGTAATTAAATTGGAAAAAAAAGCCCAAAATACCAGAAGTAAAACATTAAATACAAAACCATAGATTTTTAATCTCAAAAGCTAAGCCATGAAGAATAAAACCTAAAAACAACTACACCCTAACCCCAATCCTAACCCTAAACCCTAAACCCTAAACTCAAAGTCCAAAAAAAAACCAAGTCCAAAATACGAAAACGCAAACATTAAACACTAAACCACACATTTTAAACATTAAATCCTAAACCACAAACCCTAAAACCTAAAAAAACTAAACCCTAACCCTACCCCTAACCTTAACCCTAACCCTAACCCTGAACCATGAACCCAAAACCTCAAGACCAAAATACCAAAATCAAAACATTAAACACTAAATCATAGATTATAAACCAAAAATTCTAAACCCAAAAACCTAAAACCTAAAAAAAAACTAAACCCTAACCCTAACCCTATCCCTTATATAACCCTAACCCTAACCCTATATTTAACCCTAACCCTAAACCCTAAGCCTAAAGGTAAAAATACATAAACCCTAAATTAAACATTAAAACAATAGATACTACAACTCATATCCTTAACGCCAAACTCTACAACCTAAAAAAGAACCTAAACCCTAACCCTAACCCTAACATTATTCCTAACCCTACCACAAACCCTAAACCCCAAGCCCAAAATACAAAAACCCAAACATAAAACACTAAACGTTTATATTAAACCTCAAATCCTAAACCCTAAACCCAAAAACCTAAAAAAAAAAAAAACTAACCCTGTCCTTAACCCTAACCCAAACTATAAACCATAAACCCGAAACCCGAAACCCGAAATACCAAAACCCAAACATTATATACTAAACCATAGTTTTTAAACCCCATAGATATCACAACTCAAATCCTTATGCCAAACCCTAAAACCTAAAAAACAACCTAAACCCTAATCTTGACCCAAAAATTAACCTAACCCTAACCTTACCATATACCCTAAACCCTAAGCGTAAAAAACCAAAACCCAAACATTAAACACTAAAGCATTGATGATAAACCTCAAATCCTAAACCCTAAATCCAAAAATCTAAAAAAAAAAAAACCTAAACCCTAACCCTAACCCTAACATTAACCTTAACCCTAACCCTGCCATAAACCTTAAACCCTAAGCCTAAAATAACAAAATCCAAATATTAAACACTAAACCATTGATATTAAACCTCAAATCCAAAAGCCTAAACCCAAAAACCTAAAAAATCCAAAACCTAACCCTAACCCTAACCCATAAAACCGAGACCCGAAGCCCAAAATACGAAAACCCAAACATTAAATACTGAATTATAGATTTTAAAACTCAAATGCTCAACCCTGAACCATAAAACCTAAAAGAACCCTACAACCTAACCCTAACCCTAACCCTAAACCCTAAGTCAAAAAAAATAAAACCCAAACATTAAACACAAAACCATAGATTTTAAACCTCAAATCCTAAACCCCAAAACCTAAAAACTAAAAAATCCTAAATCGTAACCCTAAACCCCAAAAATCCTAAACCCCTAAACCTAAACCTAAAAAAAAACTAAAGCCTAACCCTAACCCTAACCCTATCCCTAACCCTAACCATATCCTTAACCCTAACCCTAAACCATAAACCCAAAATCCAAAATACCAAAACCCTAACATTAAACACTAAACCATATATATTACAACTCAAAGTCTTAACCACAAACCCTAAAATCTAAAAACTAGCCTAAACCCCAACTCTAACCCTAACATTAACCCTAACCCTACCATAAACCTTAAACCCTAAGTCCAAAATACAAAAACCCAAACATTAAACACTAAACCACATATTCTAAGCCATAACTAAAACCTAAAAAAAAACTAAACCCTAACCCTAACCTTAACCCTAACCCTAACCCAAACCCTAACCCTAACCCTAACCCTGAACCATGAACGCTAAACCCCAAGACCAAAATACCAAAATCCAAACATTAAACATTAAATCATAGATTTTAAACCAAAAATTCTAAACCCCAAAACCTAAAACCTAAAACAAACCTAAACCTTAACCCTAACCCTATTCCTTATATAACCCTAACCCTAACCCTATCTTTAACCCTAACCCTTAACCCTAAACCTAAAGGTCAAAATACATAAACCCTAACATTAAACACTAAAACCATAGTTACTACAACTCATATCCTTAACGCCAAACTCTACAACCTAAAAAAGAACCTAAACCCTAACCTTAACCCTAACATTCTCCCTAACCCTACCATAAACCATAAACCCCAAGCCCAAAATACCAAAACCCAAACATAAAACACTAGACATTGATATTAAACCTCAAATCCTAAATCTTACACCCAAAAACCTAAAAAAAAACTAACCCTATCCTTAACCCTAACCCAAACTCTAAACCATAAAACTGAAACCCTAAGCCCAAAATACAAAAACCAAAACATTAAATACTAAACCTTAGTTTTTAAACCCCATATATATTATAATTGAAATCCTTAACGCCAAACCCTAAAACCTAAAAAACAACCTAAACCCTAACCCTGACCCTAACATTAACCTAACCCTAAACTTACCATATACCCTAAACCCTAAGCCTAAAACATAAAAACCCAAACATTAAACACTAAAGCATTGATAATAAACCTCAAATCCTAAACCCTAAATCCAAAAATCTAAAAAAAAAAAAACCTACTCTAACCCTAACCCAAACATTAACCCTAACCCTAACCCTACCCTAAACCCTAAACCCCAAGCCTAAAATAACAAAATCCTAATATTAAACACTAAACCATTGATATTAAACCTCAAATCCAAAACCCTAAACCCAAAAACCTAAAAAATCCAAAACCTAACCCTAACCCTAACCCATAATCCCTAGACCCGAAGCCCAAAATATAAAACCCCAAACATTAAATACTAAATTATAGATTTTAAACCTCAAATGCTAAACCCTAAACCATAAAACCTAAAACAACCCTACAACCTAATCCTAATCTTAACCCAAACTCAAACCCTAACCCTAAACCCTAAGTCCAAAATAAGAAAACCCAAACATTAAACACAAAAATATAGATTTTGAACCTCAAAAGCTAAACCCAAAATTCTAAAACCTAAAAGATCTTAAATCGTAACCCTAAACCCCAAAAATCCTAAACCCCAAAACCTAAAACATAAAAAAACCTAAACCCTAACCCTAACCCTATCCCTAACCCTAACCCTAACCATATCCTTAACCCTAACCCTAAACCCTAAACCCAAAGTCCAAAATACCAAAACCCTAACATTAAACAATAAACCATATATATTACAACTCAAAGTCTTAACCACAAACCCTAAAATATAAAAACTAGCCTAAACCCTAACTCTAACCCTAACATTAACCCTAACCCTAACCCTACCATCAACCTTAAGCTCTAAGTCCAAAATATGAAAACCTAAACATTAAATACTAAACCTCAGATTTTAAACCTTAAATCCTAAACCTCAAAACCTAAAACCTAAAAAAAACCTAAACCCTAATCCTAACCTTAACCCGAACCCTATCCCTAACCTTAACCCTAAACCTAACCTTGAACCATGAACCCAAAACCCCAAGACCAAAATACCAAAATCCAAACATTAAACACTAAATCATAGACCAAAAATTCTAAACCCCAAAACCTAAAACAAAAAAAACCCTAAACCCTAACCCTAACCCTATCCCTTATATAACCCTAACCCTAACCCTATCCTTAACCCTAACCCTAAACCCTAAACCTAAAGGTCAAAATACATAAACCCTACCATTAAACAATAAAACCATAGATACTACAACTCATATCCTTAACACCAAACTCTACGGCTTAAAAAAGAACCTAAACCCTAACCCTAACCCTAACATTATCCCTAACCCTACCATAAACCCTAAACCCCAAGCCCAAAATACCAAAAACCAAACAGAAAACACTAAAACATTGATATTAAACCTCAAATCCTAAACCCTAAACCCAAAAACCTAAAAAAAAAAAAAACCTAACCCATCCTTAACCCTAACCCAAACTCTAAACCATAAACCTAAAACCCTAACCCCAAAATACCAAAACCCAAACATTAAATGATAAACCATAGTTTTTAAACACCACAGATATTACAACTCAAATCCTTAATGCAAACCCTAAAACCTAAAAAACAACCTAAACCCTAACCCTGACCTTAACATTAACCTAACCCTATCCTTACCATATACCCTAAACCCTAAGCTTAAAATACTAAAACCAAACATTAAACACTAAAGCATTGATAATAAACCTCAAATCCTAAACCCTAAATCCAAAAATCTAAAAAAAACAAAACCCTAAACCCTAACCTTAACCCTAACATTAACCCTAACCCTAACCCAACCATAAACCCTAAACCCCAAGCCTAAAATACCAAAATCCAAATATTAAACACTAAACCATTGATATTAAACCTCAAATCCAAAACCCTAAACCCGAAAACCTAAAAAATACAAAACCTAGCCCTAACCCTAACCCATAAACCCGAGACCCGGAGCCCAGAATACCAAAACACAAATATTAAATACTAATTTATAGATTGTAAACCTCAAATGCTATACTCTGAACCATAAAACCTAAAACTACCCTACAACCTAACCCTAATCTCAACCCTAACCCTAACCCTAACCTTAAACCCTAAGTCCAAAATAAGAAAACCCAAACATTAAACACAAAACCATAGATTTTAACCTCAAATCCTAAACCCCAAAACCTAAAACCTAAAAAAAAACTAAACCCTAACCCTAACCCTTTCCCTAACCCTAACCCTAACCCCATCCTTAACCTTAGCCCTAAACCCTATACCCAAAGTCCAAAATACAAGAACCCTAACATTAAACACTAAACGATAGATAATACAATTCAAACTCTTAACCACAAACCCTAAAATCTAAAAACTACCTAAACCCCAACTCTAACCCTAATATTAACCCTAACTCAAACCCTACCATAAACCTTAAACCATAAGTCCAAAATACGAAAACCCAAACATTAAACAGTAAACCACAGACTTTAAACCTTAAATGCAAAACCATAAACCCTAAAACCTAAAAAAAAACTAAACCATAACCCTAACCTTAACCCTAACCCTAACCCTAACCCTAACCCTAAATCATGAACCCAAAAGACCAAGACCAAAATACCAAAATTCAAACATTAAACAATAAATCATAGATTTTAAACCAAAAATTCTAAACCCCAAAACCTAAACCCTAACAAACCTAAACCCTAACCCTTACTCTATTTCTTATATAACCCTAACCCTAACCCTATCCTTAACCCTAACCCTAAACCCTAAACCTAAAGGTCAAATTACATAAACCCTAACATTAAACACTAAAACCATATATACTACAAGTCATATCCTTAACGCCAAACTCTACAACCTAAACCCAAACCCTACCCTAACATTATCCCTAACCCTACCATAAACCCAAAACCCCAAGCCCAAAATACCAAAACCCAAACATAAAACACTAAAATATTGATATTAAACCTAAAATCCTAAACCCTAAACACAAAAACCTAAAAAAAACCTAACCCTAACCCTATCCTTAACCCTAACCCAAACTCTTAACCATAAACCCAAAACCCTAAGTCCAAAATACCAAAACCAAAACATTAAAAAATAACCGTAGTTTTTAAACCCCATAGATATTACAACTCAAATCCTTAACGCCAAACCCTAAAACCTAAAAAACAACCTAAACCCTAACCTTCACCCTAACATTAACCTAACCCTAACCTTACCATATACCCTAAACCCTAAGCCTAAAAGACAAAAACCCAAATATTAAACACTAAAGCATTGATAATAAACCTCAAATCCTAAACCCTATATCCAAAAATCTAAAAAAAAAACAAAACCCTAAACCCTAACCCTAACCCTAACATTAAACCTAACCCTAACCCTACCATAAACCCTAAACCACAAGCCTAAAATAACCAAATCCAAATATTAAACACTAAACCATTAATATTAAACCTCAAATCGAAAACCCTAAACCCAAAAACCTAAAAAATCCAAAACCTAACCCTAACCCTAACCTATAAACCCAAGATCCGAAGCCCATAATACTAAAACCTAAACATTAAATACTAAATTATAGTTTTTAAACGTCAAATGCTAAACCCTGAACCATAAAACCTAAAACAACCCTATAACCTAACCGTAATCTTAACCCTAACCCTAACCCTAACCCTAAAGACTAAGTCCAAAATAAGAAAACCCAAACATTAAACACATAACCGTAGAGTTTTAACCTCAAATCCTAAAACCTAAAAGATCCTAAATCGTAACCCTAAACCCTAAAACCTAAAACCTAAAAAAAACATAAACCCTAACCCTAACCCTATCGCTAACCCTAACCCTAACCCTATCGCTAACCCTAACCCTAACCCTATCCTTAACCCTAACCCTAAACCCTAAACTCAAAGTCCAAAATACCAAAACCCTAACATTAAACACTAAATGATATATAATACAACTCAAATTCTTAACCACAAACCCTAAAATCTAAAAACTATCCTAAACCCCAACTCTAACCCTAACATTACCCTAACCCTAACCCTACCATAAAACTTAAACCCTAAGTCCAAAATACGAAAACCCAAACATTAAACACTAAACCACAGATTTTAAACCTTAAATCCTAAACCAAAAACCCTAAAACCTAAAAAAAAAACTAAACCCTAACCCTAACCTTAACCCTAACCCTAACCCTAAACCATGAACCCAAAACCCCAAATTCAAAATACCAAAATCCTAACATTAAACACTAAATTATTGATTTTAAACCAAAAATTCTAAACCGCAAAACCTAAAAGCTAAATAAAAACTAAACACTAACCCTAACCCTATCCCTTATATAACCCTAACCCGAACCCTATCCTTAACCCTAACCCTAAACCCTAAGCCTAAAGGTCAAAATACATGAAACCTAACATTAAACACTAAAACCATAGATACTACAACTCATATCCTTAACACCAAACTCTAAAACCTAAAAAAGAACCTATACCCTAACCCTAACCCTAACATTATCCCTAACCCTACCATAAACCCTAATCCCCAAGCGCAAAATACGAAAGCCAAAACATAAAACATGAAAACATTGATATTAAACCTCAAATCCTAAATCCTAAACCCCAAAACCTAAAAAAAAAAAAACTATCGTTAACCGTAACCCAAACTCTATGGTTAACATATGGACCAGCTTTGCAGCCACTGCAGGGATGCGGCCAGAACAAACTGACCTGCACTCACGGCTCAAGCAGTGGTGGACTGCCACACCGAAGAATGCAGCCCACAGATTAATTTTGCAAGTGACCCCAATTTTCATTTGTTGGAACTTATGGAAGAACAGGTGCGCAGCTAAATATGGAGGCAAGACAACCAATATCAGCAGGGTCAAATATGCCATCTACAAGGATAACTACAAAATGCTTTCCACATCTTTCCCTCAGCTTCAATGGCCTGCAAAATGGACAGATTTAATTCAAAAATGTGAAAAGTGTGTGCATGACATCAAAGTGAGTTTGGTAGCATGGCTTAAACCTCCCGAACAATGGCTCAAAGTAAACACCGATGGCAGCGCAACCACTAATCCTGGAAGGTTGGGAGCTGGCGGCATTTTGAGAGATAAAAATGGTAAATTGGTGATGGCTTTCACAACACCCTTGGAGAAGGAACAAACAACAAAGCGGAAATAGAGGCAGCAATATTTGGTTTGACTTGGGCACTTGAACTGGGATATAGAAACATAATTTTGGAGCTTGATTCTCAACTAGTAGTACATTGGATTTTAAAGAAGACAGCTCCTCAATGGAGTATCATCACACAGTTGGGAAGATTGCAAGATCTCATCTCTCAGACTCAGCAATTCAAATGCTTACATATATTTAGAGAAGCAAATTGGGTGGCTGATGCTCTTTCAAAACACAGTCACATGACAACCAGTCCACAGATATACTTCAGCAGCCAGCACATGCCTAAGGAAGCAAAATCATACTATCAGCTGGATTTACTCGAGATGCCTAGCTTTAGAAGAAGGAAGACCAGAAGAATTAAGGAACCACCTTAAGCGGCCTTGCAGCTTGTCAACGATAGCTATTTGAATAGTTAGCTTAGTTTTATTCTACCTTGTAAAGGGAGAGTCTCCCTCGTTTATGCTTCCTAGATACTTTGTAATGAGAGGAGTCCTCTCCTTCGGTGCTTAGTATTTTGGTTTCATCCTTGATGTACGGGGAGGAGTTGATTTCCTCTTTTGGAAAGTTGACTCTGAACCACCTTAAGTTGGAGGTTAGGTTTATGTCCCCCTCCTTTGTATTTTGTTTTGTTTATTAATGTTAAGGCCTGGGGGTGCTGCTCAGCCCCTTACCCACCCAAGGGTAGTTCAAAAAAAAAAAAAAAAAAAAGCCCAAAATACCCAAACCCTAACATTAAATACTAAACAATAGTTTTTAAACTTCATAGATATTACAACTCAAATCCTTAATGTCAAACCCTAAAACCTAAAAAACAACCTAAACCCTAACCCTGACCCTAACATTAACCTAACCCTAACCTTACCATATACCCTAAACCCTAAGCCTAAAAGACCAAAACCCAAACATTAAACACTAAAGCATTGAAATAAACCTCAAATCCTAAACCCTAAATCAAAAAATTTAAAAAAAAAAAAAAACCTAAACCCTAACCCTAACCCTAACCTTAACCTTAACCCTACCATAAACCCTAAACCCAAGCCTAAATAACAAAATACAAATATTAAACACTAAACCATTGATATTAAACCTCAAATCCAAAACCCTAAACCCAAAAACGTAAAAAATTCAAAACCTAACCCTAACCCTAACCCATAAACCCGAGACCCTAATCCCAAAATACCAAAACCCAAACATTAAATACTAAATTATAGATTTTAAACCTCAAATGCTAAACCCTGACCATAAAATCTAAAATAACCCTACAACCTAACCCTTATCTTAACCCTAACCCTAAACATAAACCCTAATGCCAAAATAAGAAAACTCAGATATTAAACAGAAAACCATAGATTTTTAACCTCAAATCCTAAACCCCAAAACCTAAAACCTAAAAGATCCTAAATCGTAACCCTAAATCCCAAAAATCCTAAACCCCAAAACCTAAAACCTAAAAAAAACTAAACCCTAACCCTAACCCTATCTCTAACCCTAACCCTAACCGTATCCTTAACCCTAAACCTAAACGCTAAACCCAAAGGCCAAAGTACCAAAATCCTAGCACTAAACACTAAACTATAGATATTACAACTCAAAGTCTTAACCACAAACAATAAAATCTAAAAACTAGCCTAAACCCCAACTCTAACCCTAACATTAACCCAAACCCTACCCCTATCATAAACCTTAAACCCTAAGTCCAAAATATGAAAACCCAAACATTAAACACTAAACGATAGATTTTAAACCTCAAATCCTAAACCACAAACCCTAAAACCTAAAAAAAACTAAACCTTAACCCTTACCCTAACCCTAACCCTAACCTTAATCTTAATCCTAACCCTAAACCATTAACCTGAAATCCCAAGCCCAAAATACCAAAACACTAAACCATAGATTTTAAACAAAAAATCCTAAGCCCCATAAATGAAAACATAAAAAAAAAACCTAAACCCTAACCCTAACCCTATACCTAACCCTAACCCTAACCCTAACCCTATCTTTAACCCTAACCCTAAACCCTAAACTCAAAGCCCAAAATACCAAAACCCTAACATGAAACACTAAACCATATATATTAGAACTCAAATCTTTAACCCCAAACACTAAAACCTAAAAAATATCCTAAAACCCTACGCTAACCCTAACATTAACCTTATCCCTACCATAAACCCTAAATCCCTAGCCCAAACTACCAAAACCCAAACATTAAACACTAAACCATTGATATTAAACCTCAAATACTAAACCCTACTTAAAAAAACCTAAACCCCCCCAAAACCCTAACCCTGACCCTAAACCTAACCTTAACCTTAACCCTAAACAATAAACCCAAAACCCTAAGCCAAAAATATCAAAACCCAAACATCAAATAATAAACCATAGATTTTAAACCTCAAATGCTAAACTCTAAACCCAAAAACCTATAGAAGAACCTAAATCGTAACCCTAATTTAACCCTAACCCTAACCCGAAACCATAGCCTAAACCCTAAGTCCCAAAAAAATCCCTAAGTCAAAAATACGAAAACCCAACATTAACACTAAACCAAAGATTTTAAACCTCAAATCCAAAACCACAAACCCTAAAACCTAAAACAAAAAAAAAACACTAAGACTAACCCTATCCCTAACACGAACCCTAACCCTAAACCCTAAGCCCTAAACAAAAAGCACCAAATACCAACACCCTAACATTAAATACTAAGCCATAGAATTACAACTCAAATACTTAACCCCAAACCCTAAAACCTAAAAAAGAACCTAAACCTTAACTCTAACCCAAACATTAACCCTAACCCTACCATAAACCCTAAACCCCAAGCCCAATATACCAAAACCCAAATATTAAAAACATTGATATTAACCCTCAAATCCTAAACCCTAAATCAAAAAATCTAAATTAACCAAAACCCTAACCCTAACCTTAACCTTAACCCTAACCCTAACAATAAACCATAAACCCAAAACTCTAACCCCAAAATATAAAAACTCAAACATTAAATACAAAATCATAGACTTTAAACCTCAAATACTAAACCCAGAACAATAAAACCTAAAAATGAAACCTACACCGTAACCCTAATCCTAACTCTAACCCTAACCCAAACCTAACCCTAACCTTAATCCTAACCTTAACCCTAAACCATTAACCCAAAAACCCAAGACCAAAATACCAAAAACCAAACATTAAACACTATACCATAGATTGTCAACCAAAAATTATAAACCCCAAAAAAAAAAAAACCGAAACCCTAACCCTAACCATATCCCTAATATGAACCCTAACCCTAACCAAATACATATCCTTAACCGTAACCCTAAACCCTAAACCCAAAGTCCAAAATACCAAAACCCTAACATTAAACACTAAACCATATATATTACAACTCAAAGTCTTAACCACAAACCATAAAATCTAAAAACTAGCCTAAACCCCAACTCTAACCCTAACATTAACCCTAACCCTAACCCTACCATAAATCTTAAACCCTAAGTCCAAAATACGAATACCCAAAAATAAAACACTAAACCACAGATTTTAAACCTTAAATCCTAAACCACAAACCTAAAACCTAAAAACAAAACTAAACCCTAACCCTAACTTTAACCTTAACCCTGAACCATGAACCCAAAACCCCAAGACAAAAATACCAAAATCCAAACATTAAATACTAAATCATAGATTTTAAACCAAAAATTCTAAACCCCAAACCCTAAAAAAAAACTAAACCCTAACCCAAACCCTATCCCTTATCTAACCCTAACCCTAACCCTATCTTTAACCCTAACCCTAAACCCTAAACCTAAAGGTCAAAATACATAAACCCTAACATTAAACACTAAAACCATAGATACTACAACTCATATCCTTAATGCCAAACTCTACAACCTAAAAAAGTACCTAAACCCTAACCCTAACCCTAACATTATCCCTAACCCTACCATAAACCCTAAACCCCAAGCCCAAAATACCAAAACCCAAACATAAAACTCTAAACATTGATATTAAACCTCAAATCCTAAACCCTAAACACAAAAACCTAACAAAACCAAAACCCTAACCCTATCCTTAACCCTAACCCCAACTCTAAACCATAAACCCGAAACCCTAAGCCCAAAATACCAAATCCCAAACATTAAATACTAAACCATAGTTTTTAAACCCCATATATATTACAACTCAAATCCTTAACGCCAAACCGTAAAACCTTAAAAAAAAAACTAAACCCTAACCCTGACCCTAACATTAACCTAACCCTAACCTTACCGTATACCCTAAACCCTAAGCCCAAAACACCAAAACCCAAACATTAAATACTAAAACATTGATAATAAACCTCAAATCCTAAACCCTTAAAAAAAAAAAAAAAAACTTAACCCTAACCCTAACCCTAACATTAACCCTAAACCCCAAGCGTAAAATAACAAAATCGAAATATTAAACACTAAACCATTGATATTAAACCTCAAATCTAAAACCCTAAACCAAAAAACCTAAAATATCCAAAACCTAACCTTAACCGTAACCCATAAACCTAAGACCCGAAGCCCAAAATACCAAAACCCAAACATTAAATACCGGATTATAGATTTTAAACCTCAAATGCTAAACCCTGAACAATAAAAAATCTAAAACAACCCTACAACCTAACCCTAATTTTAACTGTAACCCTAACCCTAACCCTAAACCCTAAGTCCAAAATAAGAAAACCCAAACATTAAACACAAAACCATAGATTTTTAACCTCAAATCCTAAACTCCAAAACCTAAAACCTAAAATATCCTAAATTGTAACCCTAAACCCCAAAAATCCTAAACCCCAAAACCTAAAACCTATAAAAACCCTAAACCCTAACCCTAACCCTATCCCTAAGCCTAACCCTAACCCTATCCTTAACCCTAACCCTAAACCCTAAACGCAAAGTCCACTATACCAAAACCCTAACATTAAACACTAAACGATAGATATTACAACTCAAAGTCTTAACCACAAACCCTAAAATCTAAAAACTAGCCTAAACCCCAACTCAAACCTTAACATTAACCCTAACCCTAACCCTACCATAAACCTTAAACCCTAAGTCCAAAATACGAAAACCCAAACATTAAACACTAAACCACAGATTTTAAACCTTAAATCCTAAACCACAAACTCTAAAACCTAAAAAAAACTAAACCCTAACCCTAACCTTAACCCAAACCCTAACCCTAACCTTAACCCTAACCCTAACCCTAAACCATGAACCCAAAACCAAAATACCAAAATCCAAACATTAAACACTAAATCATAGATTTTAAACCAAAAATTCTAAACACAAAACCTAAAACCTAAAAAAAAAATCTAAACCTAACCCTATCCCTTATATAACCCTACCCCTAACCCTATCCTTAACCCTAACCCTAAACCCTAAACCTAAAGGTCAAAATACATAAAACCTAACATTAAACACTAAAACAACAGATACTACAACTCATATCCATAACGCCAAACTCTAAAACCTAAAAAAGAACCTATACCCTAACCCTAACCCTAACATTATCCCTAACCCTACCGTAAACCCTAATCCCCAAGCCCAAAATACCAAAACCCAAACATAAAACAAGAAAACATTGATATTAAACCTCAAATCCTAAACCCTAAACCCAAAAACCTAAAAAAAAAAAAACCTAACCCTATCATTAACCCTAACCCAAACTCTAAACCACAAACCCGAAACCCTAAGCCCAAAATACCAAAACCCAAACATTAAATACTAAACCATAGTTTTTAAACCCCATAGATATTACAAATTAAATCCTTAATGCCAAACCCTAAAAGCTAAAAAACAACCTAAACCCTAACCCTGACCCTAACATTAACCTAACCCTAACCTTACCATATACCCTAAACCCTAAGCCTAAAAGACCAAAACCCAAACATTAAACACTAAAGCATTGATAATAAACCTCAAATCCTAAACTCTAAATCCAAAAATCTAAAAAAAAGCAAAATCCTAAACCATTACCCTAACCCTAATCCTAACCCTAACCCAACCATAAACACTAAACCCCAAGCCTAAAATAACAATATTGAAATATTAAACACTAAACCATTGGTATTATACCTCAAATCCAAAACCCTAAACCCAAAAACGTAAAAAATTCAAAACCTAACCCTAACCCTAACCCATAAACCCGAGACCCTAAGCCCAAAATACCAAAACCCAAACATTAAATACTAAATTATAGATTTTAAACCTCAAATGCTAAACCCTGAACCATAAAACCTAAAACAACCCTACAAGCTAACCCTTATATTAACCCTAACCCTAACCCTAACCCTAAACCCTAAGTCCAAAATAAGAAAACCCAAACATTAAACAGAAAACCATAGATTTTTAACCTCAAATCCTAAACCCCAAAACCTAAAACTTAAAAGATCCTAAATCGTAACCCTAAATCCCAAAAATCCTAAACCTAAAACCTAAAAAAAAACTAAACCCTAACCCTAACCCTATCTCTAACCCTAACACTAACCCTATCCTGAACCCTAAGCCTAAACTCTAACCCAAAAGGCCAAAGTACCAAAACCCTAACATTAAACACTAAACCATAGATATTATAACTCAAAGTCTTAACCACAAACCCTAAAATCTAAAAATTGGCCTAAACCCCAACTCTAACCCTAACAGTAACCCAAACCCTAACCCTATTCTAAACCTTAAACCCTAAGTCCAAAATACGAAAGCCCAAACATTAAACACTAAACGATAGACTTTAAACCTCAAATCCTAAACCACAAACCCTAAATTCTAAAAAAAACTAAACCCTAAATTAACCCTAACCCTAACCCTAACCTAACCTTAATCTTCATCCTAACCCTAAACCACAAACCCGAAATCCCAAGCCCAAAATACCAAAACACTAAACCATAGATTTTAAACAAAAAATCCTAAACCCCAAAAATGAAAACCTAAAAAAAAACTAAACCCTAACCCTAACCCTATCCCTAACACGAACCCTAACATTAAACACTAAACCATAGATATTACAACTCAAATCCTTAACCCCAAACACTACAAACTAAAAAAGATCCTAAAACCCTACGCTAACCCTAACATTAACCATATCCCTACCATAAACCCTAAACCCCAAGTCCAAACTACCAAAACCCAAACATTAAACACTAAATCATTGATATTAAATCTCAAATACTAAACCCTACATAAAAAAACTAAAAAAAAAAAAAAAACTAACTATAATCCTAACCCTAACCGTAACCTTAACCCTAAACCATAAGCCCAAAACCCTAAGCCAAAAATATCAAAACCCAAACATCAAATACTAAACCATAGATTTTAAACCTAAAATGCTAAACTCTGAACCCAAAAACCTAAAGAAGAACCTAAATCGTAACCCTAATTTAACCCGAACCCTAACAATAAACCATAGCCTAAACCCTAAGTCCCAAAAAAATCCCTAAGTCAAAAATACGAAAACCCAACATTAACACTAAACCAAAGATTTCAAACCTCAAATCCTAAGCCACAAACCCTAAAGCCTAAAAAAAAACATAAACACTAAGACTAACCCTATCCCTAACACGAACCCTAACCCTAACCCTATCGTTAACCCTAAACCCTAAACCCTGAACTAAAAGCACCAAATAGCAAAACCCTAACATTAAACACTAAACCATAGAATTAGAACTGAAATGCTTAACCCCAAACCCTAAAACCTAAAAAAGAACCTAAACCTTAACTCTAACCCAAACATTAACCCTAACCCTACCATAAACCCTAAACCCCAAGACCAAAATACTAAAACCCAAACATTAAACCCTAAACCATTGATATTAAACCTCAAATCCTAAACCCTAGTTCCAAAAATCTAAAAAAAAAACAAAACTCTAACCCTAACCCTAACGTTAACCCTAACCCTAACCATTACCCATAAACCCAAAAACCTAAGCCCAAAATATCAAAACTCAAACATTAACTACTAAACCATAGACTTTAAACCTTAAATACTAAACCCAGAACCATAAAACCTAAAATTGAAACCTACATTGTAACCCTAATCCAAACTCTAACCCTAACCCAAACCCTAACCCTAACGTTAAACCATTAACCCAAAAACCCAAGACCAAAATTCAAAAACCCAAACATTAAACACTAAACCATAGATTTTCAACCAAAAATTTTAAACCCCAAAACCTAAAAAAAAAACTAAACCCTAACCCTAACCCTATCCCTAATATGAACCCTAACCCTAACCATATCCCTATCCCTAACCCTAACCCTAAACCCTAAACCCTAAACCTTAAGGTCAAAATACCAAAACCCTAAGACCAAACCTTAAAACCTAAAAAAACCACTAAACCCTAACATTAACCCTAACCCTAACCCTACCGTAAACCCTAAACCCCAAGACAAAAATACAAAAACCCAAACATTAGACACTAAACCAATTATATTAAACCTCAAATCCTAAACCCTAAACCCAAAAACATAAAAAAAAAACTAACCCTAACCCTAACCCTATCCTTAACCCTAACCATAACTCTAGACCACAAATCTGAAATCCTAAGCTCAAATACCAAAACCAAAACATTAAATACTAAACCATAGATTTTAAATCTCAAAAGCTAAGCCCTGAACCATAAAACCTAAAAAAACCTACATCCTAACCCCAATCCTAACCCTAAAATAAAAGTCCAGAAAAAAGTCCAAAAATATTTTATGTCAAAAATACGAAAACCCAAACATTAAACACTAAACCATAAATTTTAAACATTAAATGCTAAACCACAAACCCTAAAACCTAAAAAAAAACTAAACCCTAACCTTAACCCAAACCCTAACCCTAACCCTAACCTTAACCCAAACCTTACCCTAAACCCCAAGACAAAAATACCAAAATCCAAACACTAAACACTAAACCATAGAATTTAAACCAAAAATTCTAAACCCCAAAACCTAAAACCTAAAATATACCCTAAACCCTAACCCTAACCCTATCCCAAATTTGAACCCTAACCCTAACCGTATCCTTAACCCTAACCCTAAACCCTAAACCTAAAGGCCAATATACATAAACCCTAACATTAACCACTAAAACCATTGATATTACAACTCATATTCTTAACGCCAAACTCTAAAACCTAAAAAACAACCTAAACCCTAACCCTAACCTTAACCCTAACCCTACCATAAACCCTAAACCCCAAGCCCAAAATACCAAAACCCAAACATTAAACACTAAAACATTGATATTAAACCTCAAATCCTAAACCAAAAACCTAAAAAAAAAACTAACCCTAACCATAACCATAACACTATCCTTAACCCTAACCCTAACTCAAAACCATAAACTCGAAACCCTAAGCCCAAAGTACCAAAACCCAAACATTAAATACTAAACCATAGTTTTTAAACCTCCAATGCTAAACCATGAACCATAAAACATAAAAAAAAACTACACTATAACCCTAACCTAACCCTAAACCCTAAACCCAAGACCCTAAGCCCAAAATATGAAAACCCAAACATTAAACATTAAACCAGAGATTTTAAACCTCAAATCCTAAACCAAAAACCCTAAAACCTAAAAAAAATTAAACATTAACCCTAACCCTAACCCTAACCCAAACCCTAACCCTAAACTTAACCCTAACCCTAACCCTAATCCAAACCCTAACCCTAACCTTAACCCTAACCCTAACCCTAAACAATTAACCCAAAACCCCAAGACAAAAATTCCAAAACCCAAACATCAAACACTAAACCATAGATATTAAATCAAAAATTCTAAACCCCAAAACCTAAGACCTAAAAAAACCCTAAACCCTAACCCTAACATTAACCTAACCCTAACCTTACCGTATACCCTAAACCCTAAGCCTAAAACACCAAAACCCAAACATTAAACACTAAAACATTGATAATAAACGTCAAATCCTAAACCCTTAATCCAAAAAAAAAAAAATTAACCCTAACCCTAACACTAACATTAACCCTAACCCTAACCCTAACATTAACCCTAAACCCCAAGCGTAAAATAACAAAATCGAAATATTAAACACTAAACCATTGATATTAAACCTCAAATCCAAAACCCTAAACCCAAAAACCTAAAAAATCCAAAACCTAACCCTAACCGTAACCCATAAACCTGAGACCCGAAGCCCAAAATACCAAAACCCAAACATTAAATACTGGATTATAGATTTTAAACCTCAAATGCTAAACCCTGAACAATAAAAAAATCTAAAACAACCCTACAACCTAACCCTAATCTTAACTGTAACCCTAACCCTAACCCTAAACCCTAAGGCCAAAATAAGAAAACCCAAACATTAAACACAAAACCATAGATTTTTAACCTCAAATCCTAAACTCCAAAACCTAAAACATAAAAGATCCTAAATAGTAACCCTAAACCCCAAAAATCCTAAACCCCAAAACATAAAACCTATAAAAAACCTAAAAACTAACCCTAACCCTATCCCTAAGCCTAACCCTAACCCTATCCTTAACCCTAACCCTAAACCCTAAACGCAAAGTCCACTATACCAAAACCCTAACATTAAACACTAAACGATAGATATTACAACTCAAAGTCTTAACCACAAACCCTAAAATCTAAAAACTAGCCTAAACCCCAACTCAAACCTTACCATTAACCCTAACCCTAACCCTACCATAAACCTTAAACCCTAAGTCCAAAATACGAAAACCCAAACATTAAACACTAAACCACAGATTTTAAACCTTAAATCCTAAACCACAAACTCTAAAACCTAAACAAACCTAAACCCTAACCCTAACCTTAACCCAAACCCTAACCCTAACCTTAACCCTAACCCTAACCCTAAACCATGAACCCAAAACGCCAAAACCAAAATACCAAAATCCAAACATTAAACACTAAATCATAGATTTTTAACCAAAACTTCTAAACCCATAAGCTAAAACCTAAAAAAAATAATCTAAACCTAACCCTATCCCTTATATAACCCTACCCCTAACCCTATCCTTAACCCTAACCCTAAACCCTAAACCTAAAGGTCAAAATGCATAAAACCTAACATTAAACACTAAAACAACAGATACTACAGCTCATATCCATAACGCCAAACTCTAAAACCTAAAAAAGAACCTATACCCTAACCCTAACCCTAACATTATCCCTAACCCTACCGTAAACCCTAATCCCCAAGCCCACAATACCAAAACCCAAACATAAAACAAGAAAACATTGATATTAAACCTCAAATCCTAAACCCTAAACCCAAAAACCTAAAAAAAAACAAAAACTAACCCTATCATTAACCCTAACCCAAACTTTAAACCACAAACCCGAAACCCTAAGCCCAAAATACCAAAACCCAAACATTAAATACTAAACCATAGTTTTTAAAACCAATAGATATTACAACTCAAATCCTTAATGCCAAACCCTAAAAGCTAAAAAACAACCTAAACCCTAACCCTGACCCAAACATTAACCTAACCCTAACCTTACCATATACCCTAAACCCTAAGCCTAAAAGACCAAAACCCAAACATTAAACACTAAAGCATTGATAATAAACCTCAAATCCTAAAGCCTAAATCCAAAAATCTAAAAAAAAAGCAAAATCCTAAACCATTACCCTAACCCTAACCCTAACCCTAACCCAACCATAAACACTAAACCCCAAGCCTAAAATAACAATATTCAAATATTAAACACTAAACCATTGGTAGTATACCTCAAATCCAAAACCCTAAACCCAAAAACGTAAAACATTCAAAACCTAACCCTAACCCTAACCCATAAACCCGAGACCCTAAGCCCAAAATACCAAAACCCAAACATTAAATACTAAATTATAGATTTTAAACCTCAAATGCTAAACCCTGAACCATAAAACCTAAAACAACCCTACAAGCTAAC
This sequence comes from Solanum sitiens, assembly GCA_016801875.1. Classification (NCBI taxonomy): domain Eukaryota; kingdom Viridiplantae; phylum Streptophyta; class Magnoliopsida; order Solanales; family Solanaceae; genus Solanum; species Solanum sitiens. Next base: position 222,207 of record JABWTJ010000808.1, read on the forward strand.
CCTTATATTAACCCTAACCCTAACCCTAACCATAAAGCCTAAGTCCAAAATAAGAAAACCCAAACATTAAACACAAAACCATAGATTTTTAACCTCAAATCCTAAACCCCAAAACCTAAAACCTAAAACCTAAAAGATCATAAATCGTAACCCTAAATCCCAAAAATCCTAAACCTAAAACCTAAAAAAAACCTAAACCCTAACCCTAACCCTATCTCTAACCCTAACACTAACCCTATCTTTAACCCTAAGCCTAAACCCTAACCCAAAAGGCCAATGTACCAAAACCCGAACATTAAACACTAAACCATAGATATTACAACTCAAAGTCTTAACCACAAACCCTAAAATCTAAAAATTGGCCTAAGCCCCAACTCTAACCCTAACATTAACCCAAACCCTAACCCTTCTCTAAACCTTAAACCCTAAGTCCAAAATACGAAAGCCCAAACATTAAACACTAAACGATAGACTTTAAACCTCAAATCCTAAACCACAAACCCTAAATTCTAAAAAAAATTAAACCCTAGCCCTAACCCTAACCTAACCTTAATCTTAATCCTAACCCTAAACCACTAACCCGAAATCCCAAGCCCAAAATACCAAAACACTAAACCATAGATTTTAAACAAAAAATCCTAAACCCCAAAAATGAAAACCTAAAAAAAAACTAAACCCTAACCCTAACCCTATCCCTAACACGAACCCTAACATTAAACACTAAACCATAGATATTACAACTCAAATCCTTAACCCCAAACACTACAAACTAAAAAAGATCCTAAAACCCTACGCTAATCCTAACATTAACCCTATCCCTACCATAAACCCTAAACCCCAAGCCCAAACTACCAAAACCCAAACATTAAACACTAAACCAATGATATTAAACCTCAAATACTAAAACCTACTTAAAAAATCTAAAAAACCCTAGAACCCTAACCCTAACCCTAACCCTAACCTTAACCCTAAACCATAAGCCCAAAACCCTAAGCCAAAAATATCAAAACCCAAACATCAAATACTAAACCATAGATTTTAAACCTAAAATGCTAAACTCTGAACCCAAAAACCTAAAGAAGAACCTAAATCGTAACCCTAATTTAACCCGAACCCTAACAATAAACCATAGCCTAAACCCTAAGTCCCAAAAAAATCCCTAAGTCGAAAATACGAAAACCCAACATTAACACTAAACCAAAGATTTCAAACCTCAAATCCTAAACCACAAACCCTAAAGCCTAAAAAAAAACATAAACACTAAGACTAGCCCTATCCCTAACACGAACCCTAACCCTAACCCTATCGTTAACCCTAACCCTAAACCCTAAACCCTGAACTAAAAGCACCAAATAGCAAAACCCTAACATTAAACACTAAACCATAGAATTAGAACTCAAATACTTAACCCCAAACCCTAAAACCTAAAAAAGAACCTAAACCTTAACTCTAACCCAAACATTAACCCTAACCCTACCATAAACCCTAAACCCCAAGCCCAAAATACCAAAACCCAAACATTAAACCCTAAACCATTGATATTAAACCTCAAATCCTAAACACTAAATCCAAAAATCTAAAAAAACAAAACTCTAACCCTAACTCTAACCTTAACCCTAACCCTAACCATTAACCATAAACCCAAAAACCTAAGCCCAAAATATCAAAACTCAAACATTAACTACTAAACCATAGACTTTAAACCTTAAATACTAAACCCAGAACCATAAAACCTAAAATTGAAACCTACATCGTAACCCTAATCCAAACTCTAACCCTAACCCAAACCCTAACCCTAACATTAAACCATTAACCCAAAAACCCAAGACCAAAATCCAAAACCCAAACATTAAACACTAAGCCATAGATTTTCAACCAAAAATTTTAAACCCCAAAACCTAAAAAAAAAACTAAACCCTAACCCTAACCCTATCCCTAATATGGACCCAAACCCTAACAATATCCCTATCCCTAACCCTAACCTAAAACCCTAAACCCTAAACCTTAAGGTCAAAATACCAAAACCCTAAGACCAAACCTTAAAACCTAAAAAAAACACTAAACCCTAACATTAACCCTAACCCTAACCCTACCATAAACCCTAAACCCCAAGACAAAATACCAAAACCCCAACATTAGACACTAAACCAATTATATTAAACCTCAAATCCTAAACCCTAAACCCAAAAACATAAAAAAAAAAAACTAACCCTAACCCTGTAACGGCCTGTATTTTTGTATGTGGTAGTTCTATTCATGTTATACTTGACATAGACTGATAGTGTAGGTGAGGGATCATGTTTCTTATGTGATTAGTGTTGGTTTAAACTAGCTTGGAAGGTGATGTAATGCCTTGCACGTTTTAGGATATGTATTGCAAGTTAACTCCGATGGAAAGTATTTAAGTAATTATAGTAAGATGGTAATTGAGCTAGCAGCTGCATCACCTACTTGATCTATATTATAGTTAAAGGGCCCAAGTTTGATTGACCAGATTTAGGCTTAGATTTAGGGGCTCATTTGAAGCGCAAACCTATTAAAGAAATTGTGAATGAAAGAAGGCCCAGCAGCCAAATCTGCCAATTGGCCCATTATGGATAAAGCCCAAGTGAAACTAGGTAAGTGCATGACCTCCTAAGATTTGTTTTGCCATGTTATTGGGCCAAGTGTGTACCACCTACTTGCATTAATCTGTCCCATGTGTAATAAAAGGACAAAGGGAAAATGGACAGCCAAGGTCCAATAATATTAAGTCCAAAAAGGCCCAAGTTAAAAGGACAAGCAGGTGGGGCACCTACTTGACATTATATGGCCCAAAATTGGTCAAGAGTGTCGGCCATAACACCTCCTTTTTCAAAGGATAAGGATCAAGTCTTATTCTCCATTTTGAACTTGCAAAAGTTTCAGATTTCCTAAGTTCTTTCTTGGTCTCTCTTGGCTTCAATTAGCAGCCTAAGACACCTTAGAGTTCTTGAGTGCTGTCTAATTTTTCAAGTAAGAGTTTGAAGGAGAGTTTGAATTCTTGAAGTACAAGTGTAGAGGATAAATTTTCAGAATTAAGGTAAGACTTCAACCCATTTGTTTTCCTCTCTTTGATAATGTTTGGAGTGGAGAATTTTGTATATGTTTATCAAGAATTCATGGATTGTGATAAATCTTTGAGTCAATATTCTCCTATTATGCTGAAAGATTTGAGATTGATAGTGGCTGCCTTATGAATATTGTTGTTGAGGGCTGTTTGGGTAGCTTGGGAGATGATGTATGAAGTTGTATTAATGTGTAGAGGAACGGTGTGGTGGTTCACCATTTATGTAAGGGTTGTTTAGGCCTGATTTCCATCAAATATTTTAGCTACTGTTTTAGAGGACATTATTGTGATTAGCTGCTGATGTTAGCTTAATCATGACTTATGTTGTAGATTAGCACCCAATAAGGAAGGCTGAATCGTGATAGTGGTATTGGTCAGAAAAATAAGGTATGTAAGGCTATTCGATTCTATATCCTTTTGACATGAAATCTGGCACCTGCAATTAATATCAATGAAGTGATTCCCATAAGGTCTATTTCTAGAAAAGGAAGCATAGTGGCAACGTACTATCTCCAAATAGCTAACAATATTTCTTTCCCCATTCTAAGTACATGGAACTACTTCATTATATGTTCACTACTCTATACTTGTGTAATTTCCCCTTGTGCTGTTATAGAAATGGTATTTGCAAAAGAAAGTTTGATGAATCCTTCTCCTAAGCCAATTGAAGTCAATTGTGCCATTAAGGTCTTAAAGTAAGGTGTTGATGTTTCATAGCTCCTTATGTCATTGTTACTGCCTCAAAGTATTATTTTCATGTATTCCACTACTGTTCCATATTTTCATATCTCCAAGATGATTATGATCACCAAATCAACATCTCAAAAGTGTTATGAACTGATTAACAACTATCTCAAAGATTAAAGAATATAAGTGAAGAAAGGTATATAATTAAGGGTGGCAGCTCAGGGGCGAAAGCCTAGCATGGGCCGATCCCTATTGGTATAGAAGGGTGGCAGCTCAGGGGCGAAAGCCTAGCATGGGCCGATCCCAAGTTGTGTAATTATGAGGACCGCATCCCAGGGGTTAATACGCCTAGCATGGGTCATCCTCTTCTACCACTGATCAGCTGGTCACTTGTATCACATGCCCAACAAAGATTATAACATACAACAAGGTAAAGAAAAGAATGTAGCTTACTTGATCCCATAAGAGTAAGCATAGGTGGTCTTCTCTCCTAATCTATGCACCCTTATGTTGCTACTTGATTTCATTTGAGCTTTGTATTGCATATACTATTTGCCTTACATATTCAGTACATTTTTCGTACTGACGTCCTGTATTGGGGACGCTGCATTTCATGCTGCAGGCTCAGGTACTCCAGCTAGTAGACCTCCTCAGTAGGAGCACTCAAAATTCTGCTACTTTTGGTAAGCTCCAAGTTGATTCGGAGCTTTATTAAGTCCTTGTTAAATTCGTTTGGTATTGTATCATAGTTAAGGGTAAGGCGGGGTCTGTCCCGACCTACTCTAGTCTTCTATCTTTTAGAGGCTTTGTAGATGTATGTACATGGTTCAGTTGTGTCTTAAGGAGTTGTGGTCTAAACGGCCAAGTCTTGCATATAACTTTTGGACCTACTTACATTGGTTTATATCGCTGCATCCAAAGTTAACTTGTCTGAATTGTTATAGTATATGCTCAGTAAGAACAGGTTGCAGCTTGGTTCTCTTAGGCCTTTAGGGCATCGGGTGTCTGTCCGTCTTAATGGGTTTTGAGGCGTTACAAAAGTGGTATCAGAGCAGGTCATCCTAGGGAGTCTACAAAGCCGTGTCTGTGTAGAGTCTTGCTTATGGATGTGTTGTGCACCACATTTATAAACAGGAGGCTACGGGACATATAGGAGTTGTCTCATTTCTTTCATTTCTTAGATCGTGCGATAGAACCTGTGTTGTAGGTGAATCATATCTAATTCCTCAATTGTTTTATTATAGAAAAGATGCAGATTACGAGAAGGAGTAAAAGTACTGGTAAACGAGTAGATGTGGCTGTCCATGAAGGGACCAGCCAACCACCACCAAGTCAAGCTGTTCAAAGTGGGGCTCAAGATGAGTCTCTATCATAGACTTCCTCGATGCCTCCATCTCCTGAAGAACTACGGAGGGAAGATGAACCTCAGGAACCCCCTATTAATGATACCGAGCAAGATTTGAGGAATGCAGTCCAATTATTGACTCGTATAGTTGCTGGTCATGGCCAAAGGCAAGAAGGTCCAGTTGCAGGTACTAGTGGTGTAGTTAGATCAGCTGGAACACGGATACGTGATTTTCTTAACTTGGACCCTCCATCATTTACCGGGTCAGATCCTAATGAAGATCCCCAAGACTTTATAGATCAAATCCAACGCACTTTGGATATTATGCATGTAAGTGGTAAAGAAGCACTTGAGCTAGCTGCATACAGATTAAAGGGTGTGGCTATATTGTGGTATGAAGCTTGGAAGCAATCTAGGGGAACAAATGCACCTTCAGCTATGTGGAAAGAGTTCAAAAAGGCATTCCTTGATCATTATCTGCCATTGGACATCCGAGAGGCCCGTAGGGATTAGTTCTTAAATCTCCACCAAGGAAATATGAGTGTGAGGGAGTATAGTCTCAAATTTAATTCCTTGGCCAGGTATGCTCCTAATGTAGTAGCTACTATAGAGGATAGAGTTCATCGTTTTGTGGACAGGTTAGATTCATATCTGGTTAGAGACTGTACAATTGCTTCATTAAATAAAGATATGGATATAGCAAGGATGCAGGCTTTTGCACAAAAATTGGAGGATCAAAGGCAAAGAAGAAGAACACAAGAGTTGGAAACAGGGCATTCTAAGAGGGCCAGATCAATGGGGCAGTTTACACCATCCCAAGGTGAGTTTAGGCCTCGGTTCTCTAACAGACCACCTAGGCCATCATCTTTCTACTCTACATCTAGTGCTCCACCACGGTTCCAAGGGTTTAGAGGCAATCAATTTGGGCAAAGAAGTGAAAGCCAAGGCAGTCATCAAGAGCAAGGAAGTACGAGCCAATCAAGGCCTCCACGACAGCCTTGTAAACAGTGTGGGAGGAATCATCTAGGTGCATGCAGGTTTGGGACGGATGTTTGTTTTTGGCGTGGCACACCAGGGCATATGATGAGAAACTGCCCTCATAGGGGAGTGGGTGGCATTGTTCAACCAACTAGATCAGTTGTTGCGTCGACCTCATCAACCCCTTCTTTAGGTAGGGGACTACATATGCCTGCAGGTCGGGGTAGAGGAGCTAGGGGAGCAGCTAGTTCTAGTGGAGGTCAGAATAGCACTTATGCACTAGGGGATCGACAAAATTTAGAAGCCTCGCCGGACGTGGTTACAGGTACATTGTCCATCTTTTCACATATTGTATATGCATTAATCGATCCGGGGTCTACACTATCATATGATACACCATTGATTGCTGGAAAGTTCAAAACAACACCAAAATTATTAGCGAAGCCATTTGAAGTGTCTACACCGATTGGTGAATCTATTATAGCTAGGAGAGTTTATCGTAATTGCATTGTAACTGTTTGTGATCGTGATACATTGGCTGATCTTGTTGAGCTAGACATGGTAGATTTTGATGTTATAATGGGTATGGATTGGTTAGGTTCTTGTTATGCCACGGTAGATTGCCGAACTAAGATAGTGCATTTTCAGTTTCCAAAAGAGGTAGTCCTCGAATGGAAAGGTAATATTGGGATGCCTAGAGGTAAATTTATTTCTTATCTTAAGGCAAAGAAGATGATTTCCAAAGGATACATATGCCATCTGGTTAGAGTGAAAAATGTAGATGTAG